>VXAZ01004308.1:429069-493651 GCA_013399875.1 Gymnorhina tibicen | reverse complement strand
TCTTTTTTTTTTTTTTTTTAAAGAATATATATGCACTATATTTACCACTTTTTCCCTTCTCTACTCTGTATTATCAGATTGTACTTGAAAAAAAAAATCTGAAATCTTCAGTGGCAACTAATAAAATCTACTTAAGCAAATATCCACAGTTGTAAGATGTCAAGTTAACGTATGATTGGTGTCACTAGAACTTTATTTTCTGTTTGAAAATTAATAACAGTACATAATCTTCCTCACATTCATTTGGGCAACTATTTTATCAGATTAAAAATTCTCAGCTGTGATCTGTCATTTACTTTCTCTGGCATGTTATGGCATTGGTTTTTTTTTTTTTTTTTGCAGTAGAACTAATGGCCAAGTATAGTTCTGATTGCAGGAGACAATTCATATGATGTGCAGTGAAAATCTATCAATGCAGTAGGCTGCCCTAAGTGCTTTCTAAAAATATGCTTGAACTTTCCCATCATTTTTTCAGAATGAATTTTGACCCTGTTCACTGGAGAACAACAGGAGGGAAACTGAGAAGGAAATATCTAAATCTAATCTTTCTGGTGTTCTTAATCTGGGCTGACATAGTTCTCCAGGAAGCAGAGTAAGCCCATGGCTAGAATTTTGGAAAGCACACAACAGAAACAGAATTAAAAGGAAAGACAACACAAGGTTTTACTAAAAACTGTATCATATGCAATGACATCTTAGGCAAAGATTAAAGATGATTCACTTGTTTTTTAAACACCAAAAAATTATCATCTTGCTTGACACGTCTCTTGTCACACAATAGCAAAAATAATATGCAAAGTACCACTTATCTAAGGATATTTGCATCTTTTCTCATTAAAGAATGAAAAAATCAGAAATTTTATTGATATTTTTACAGTTGTCATTACTGAGCTACTTTGAGTTTGTTTACATTATGCTTAATGATTGAAAATATATTAAATCTTTGCTAGCTAATCTTCATGGGATGTATGATTCACATGATGTTTTGGGGTTTTTTTGGTATGTCTGATTAAATAATGGTGTATGCCTTTCTAAACAGACCATTTGTTTTAATTAAAAGTTATTTTCATCAGTATTCATACAAGAAATACTAGAATCCAGTTTCTTCATAATTAAAATAGCTACAGCTTGTTCTCAGTAACGTCTGTATAAATTAAATGGAAAAAGTTAGGAAGCATAAAAGCAGTAAATTCTATTTTGAATCATGCACATCAAATATTTTGGAAAATATCTGTCTTCTAATGTATTTATTAGAACAGCAAAGACTTGAAACATCACTGAAATTAGAGAAAACCACAAAATATTACTTGCTTGAAGGAGAAATTAATGCAAAATAACAACATAAGAATATAAATCAATCCAAAATCTTGAAACACCCTCTCCAGTTGCTTTCAGAACATTTTTAAGTATATACTGCATTTGAAAATGTCACAGTAATGCTTGAGAATATTCCTTTAATGGGAAAAAAGTGGTTAAGTCCTTCACTACACATCTAGTGAAATTAGGGATAGTTATATCAAGTAACTGTTTTGAACCTGTCTTACTGATGTCAGTGCAACAGTGAGAAAATACTCGATGGACAAGGTGGTCCTAACCATGTTTTGAGCAGCTAAGTCCCTATTTAGATTGAAGAAATGTTTGAAATCCCCCACTCGGTTATCAAATAACCTTAGGAGGTTCCTTCCTGGGAGTTTACATTTCTAATCACTGCTATGTTTAAAGTACCTCAGTCTTGATAAACCTAAGCAATTTAGCACCAGACTTATCAAGCATTTTCGAAAAGACTATTTCACTGAAGATATATTTAAGTTTATTGAGTACTTCCAGGAAGCTTAGCTTTGAAGACATACATGACAGGTTTTCTCTGATTGACTCAAAAATCCCATGCAGAAACACATTTTTTGTAGCCAGTAGTCAAGCATACGTAACATTGAACAAGATACAAGAAAGACTGATACTCAAAAATGGCATTTGCTATTGAATATATCTCTCATCTCTCAGATCTGTGAGCACATCCCCTGAGTATTATCTATCCTGAAACATAATTCTCTCTGTTCCCCTTCAAGAAGACTTATTTTTTAATTATTATTCTATTCAGTATTCAATGAGTAACAGAGAGACAGAAAGAAACATTTGATAGTTTGGGAGCTGGATCAGTCAGTGGAGCCCTGGTTTCCAACTCCTGCTTCACCTCCAAAGAATCTGGCCTAATCTGTTGAGAAGCAACCTCAGTTAATGTTGGTAATTGATCCAGGGTGCAACGAGTTATAGTTCTGACAAGCAAAGTTGATCTAATTTCCTCTCAGCTTTGCAATTTCCTCCCTTTTCCTATCCTATTTTCTCTTGGTTGTCACAATGACAAGGCAATTCCATGGGATGTTAAAGTCTGGAAATGCAATTGACTCAAATGGCTTCAATGTGAAACTAATGTAGCCTTTTGGTGCCATGGGATGTGGAAGGAAGTCGTCTTCTTCTAGGCGATCCTCTTCCCTAGATGTTTAAGACCAGTTAACTCATTTTCAAAACTTTGTTTTTTCTTTCAATGGGAGGGCAGGAGTTAACTCAATTTTATCACATTTTTTGTATCATTATTAAAATATTCTCATACAAAAACGTTGTGAAACTGAAGGACCTTGACCACATAAGAATTTAGCAATATATATTCACATGTGGTAACAACTGCAATATATTCAGCTGACAATTTCAAGCAATTCATTGGGTGACGATTTGAATCTACCTTCCCTGCACACTGAATTCATTGTTCTCAGGAAGAAATTATACCATAAGAAAGTTCATTTTAGAGGGAATTGCATGTGGCATACAGCAATGCTGCAAATCCTTTGAGAATGTCCCTGTTGCTTCAGTATACACACATTTGCTTTATATCATGTGGGATACCTCCTCATTCTTCCCCACAGTAAAGTTCACGCAGCACAATAATGATTTTGCTTATGAGCACATTTTGATGACCAGGGAGATAAATTCAATAGAATCAGTTATTGAAATTGTGGTTGGCTCCTGAAACAATTACTAAAGCTTGCCTGCTCTGAATTTCACTCCAGTGATTGCTTTCCTTTTCACTAAAAGATCATTTGGCCCAATTAACAATTAGTCATTAGAGATTAAAAAAAAAAAACAACAAAAAAACCCCAAGCAAATAAACCCCCAAAACAAACAAACATAGCAAAACCAAACCAAACCAAACAAAACCCCCCAACAATTAAAAAAAACCCCAAAGTAACTTGTATGGAAATATATGTGATCACTAATACAACACATGCCTGCATAGTACCATTGTGAAACTGATGTATGTATTGGATAAACAGATAATAAAATGAAATTCAAATGAATTTCATTTTATTTCATTTAGGATAATTTTTTGAAAATGCTTTGTATGTCAAAGCTATATAATCCTCCCCAAACAGCAAATATAAACCTGAGTTTTAATTTAGTCCTCAGCTATGTTAAGCAGGAACTCTACTTAAAATTAAAATTATAGGCATAATAGTTTATGAGATCCAGCCAACTCCATATAGCCAAAGTACCATGGGACTCAGAGTGACTACTTAGTAAATTAATAAACCTTCATAAAATGAGAACTGCACAGAAAATTGTGTAAATTTGTACACAGATAACTGTTACACTGGATAACTATCAATGAAAGCAGAAAACTCCAGCAATGACATGTTCACCCTATGCTAAATTACATATGTAAATTTCCCTAGGTAACAGTCTCTTCAGCTACAAATTTTTTATAACAGCATGTCAAGCAGGTCTTATATCTGCAAGGGAAGATTTTTAGCCCCTTAACTTTTGAACATAAAAATAATTGAAAGAACCCTACTGCCATCCTTGTCTAGTTTTCTCCTTCTATCTTTCCAAATTTGACACTCAAAAGTTAGAAATTAATTTTATTCAACATATTTGGGGCTTACTTTAATACTTCCTCTGAATATACAGTTTTAGCAGAAAAGGATATGGTAGCAACTGCAATCTGTATGATTCCTTTCATCAGTTTTATCACCTGACTCCAAGCTAGTGTGTCCAGGTGGCCAAGAAGGCCAATGGCGTCCTGGTTTGTATCAGAAATTACGTGGTCAGCAGGACTAGGGGAGTGACTGTCCCCCTGTACTCTGCATTCTTGAGGTCACACCTTGAATAATATGTTCAGTTTTGGGCTTCTCCTTACAAGAAGGACATTGAGGTGCTGGAGTGTGTCCAGGAAGGGCAGTGAAGCTGGTGAAGGGTCTAGAGAATAAGTCTTGTGAATACCATCTGAGGGAGCTGGTGTTGTTTAGTTGGCAGAAAAGGAGTCTCAGGGGAGACCTTATCATTCTCTACAACTACCTGAAAAGAAGTTTTAAAGATGTGGGGGGTCAGGTTTTTTTCCCTAGGAAACAAGTATAGGATGAGGGGAAATGGTGTCAAAGTTAGGCTAGAGGACATTTAGATTGTATATTGGGAAAAATTTCTTCACTGGAAGGGTTGTCAGGCATAGGAAAGGGCTTCCCTGGAAAGTGGTGGGGTCATCACCCCTGAAGGCATTTAAAAGACATGAAGACGTAGCGCACAGGGACATGGTTTAGTGGTGGACTTGGCAGTGTTGGGTTAATGGTTACACTTGAACTTAAACGTCTTTTCTGACCTGATTCTATGATTCTGATTCAAGACTTCAGGGTGAGACAAAGAGAGAGATCTATAAATAGATAGAAGGCTCTATCATTCAACTGACAACTCAATCCCTCTCTTTCCATGCTGGGCATAAATGTTGATCACCATGTTTAATTTCAGTGAATGCTTCCTTCACAAAGAAGGTACCTGAAATTAATCACTGTTTTGAGATTAAAAATAAATAATCTCAAAAGTTACTGAAACTAATTCAATGAATTTTGTTCATCTTGCTATTAAGACCTCACAGCAGAAAGAGGAAGAGGTGGAAAGACCTAGTTTGCCCCTTCCTTCCATATTGCTAATATTTCACTCCAGGTGAATCTTTGTCAATTAGAGATAGTCAGAGTAGTAGCATCTCTGCCTTTGCAGCCTTTTCTCCAAGGATAACACAAACATTAATGAACAGGTCTCAAGGTTGTACCCTGAATTCTTTACACTCCTCTCTTTAGGAGGAATACTTCTAAAGACACTTTCTGTGCTACATGATAAAGTAGGCAGTGCAGGTCTGGTACCCTTGATTATAGGGGAGCATTCTAGAATTACAGCTTTAATGTTTCTGAAATTAGAGAAAATGTTTCATATTTTGCCAAAAGTAAGAAACCTGATCCTCGAGACCTGTCCTCTGAAAGAATTTTCTTTTTTCTGTCAAGTATAGATGAAGGCTGAGCAGGAAAGACAAAGATTTCAAGTTTGATGTTCTGACGGAGCACTGTAGCAGAGTTGGAAATTTGAGCACAAACTGGGGGTTACATAATGTGGACTGTACTGAGCATAACAGCTTCCCTTTCAGTTCTGCTGATCTATGACTTTAAGCAAATCACCTTCAAATCTAAGCCTCTCTAGAGAGATGAACTATGTTATATCCCTCAGTTGAAGGAGCTTAGGTTAAACGTAAGTAGTACTATTATTATAGCATTGCAGGCTGACCTGTAAAGGTGAAGGGAGAAAGTAGGCAGAATTTCTAGAGTTTTTTTACTCTCTGAAACCCAGATGGCAGTCTAAAAACACTTGACTTCTGAACTCCTGACTTCAAGTATTATCAGCAGCCCTTTGGCCTCCCATTAAACTGTAGCCTGAAGAATTCACATTGTTAAGTGAAAAATAAGTGCTCAGCTCTGAGCTGGATCAGCTATGGTATAAATATGAAGAAAAAGAAGAGGGAAGGAGGGAAGAAAGTGATTGTTGCAGAGGAGTAAGAAAGTGGCTGTTCCACAAGCCAAGACAAGAACAGGAGCCAAGGATCATTGCAGGATAAGTGGGACTACGGACAACGCAGCCAGTATGTAGGTCCAGAGTCCACCCAGGAAAACCTGTCAGTAATCTACAGCAGCAGAAGCAGGACTAGACTTGGGTTGACCTATGACACCACCCAGGCTACCCTGGGTGTCCAGGCCTGAGCTGACATGGAGATCCAGATCCAGGGTAGAAGGTGCATGGGTAAGGATGCCATGAGGCTAATCAAGGCAGACAGGTCCTACAGGTGGCCTAAGGCCCTCGAAAACTGCAAATAAAATTTCTATATGTGACTTGAAAGAAGGCATTTGTATTCTGTGCTTGTGCAGAAGTATTGGCTAAAAAGTACAGAACTGCCTGCACCAGGAGATGGAAGTCCTATGCAAGGACCTGGCTGTATCACAGCACAGGTAACTCTCTCCAGCTCCATTACTCTCACTGCCTAGCTGGAAGAAATAAACAACATTATTTAGGAAGTTCTAACACTTATTAGGTCTATCTATAAGAGAGTGGCTAGATAACTAAGGATTTCTATCTTCTTGGCTTCCTCTGATACCTACAAGAAATAGTATGTGCCTCAATATTCCTATATGTGAATGAATATTATTGAAGGTTTTCATAATACTTTCTATTTTATTGTCTCTTTAAACTTCATATAAGGCTTTCAAAAATTCTGTAGCTTCTGCTCTGAACCAGAAATATTTCTCACTCTTCAGGGACATCCTACAAAAATGCATCTAGTCACCTGAATTCAGGTAACTGGTGAAGTTTTTAGAAGTCAGGATAATTGTGGTTACTAGTTTTAAATCATTAATAATGATCTATACTATTAGATTAATGATCTAATTAATAATATAATTAATTAGATCCATATTAATCTGAGTTTCTTTATTCTGAATCCTCAAGTTGGTATTTTTCTAACAGGAGCAGGCTTTCTCTTGAGATGTAGGCTTCATTTTTGACAGAGAATAGAGAAAAGAAAAACTTGACGCTATTTTGGTGATTCTTTCTTTAAACTTTAGTTGATTTTTCCTTTTGGCCCTGACACCAGCCATTTACCTTTTTGAAGTCAGTAGTGCATTACTCCAAAGACCCAATTTATATTAATACCTGAGGCATCTTCAGTCATGAATGTCAGAATTAGTCTCAATAATCCAGACTATTTATAAACCTGTTGGCAAAAGGGTTTATGTGTTCCCAGGCTTCCCCATTAAAACATGAATGGCAGGTTTTAATCAGGAAAAAATATATATCATGTAATTTCAATTCCCTCAAGAGCTCCTTTGCATTTGCACAGCTCACGACTAATGTTACAATGGCTAGGAGTCTGCCTGTCACTATTTCCATTGTAAAAACCTGCACTATTTCCAACAGGGGTAATAATTCAGTCGTAAAAAGTCACATGGTGCTGAAACATAAAGCACTATTAGAAGTAGATCCTGATTCAGTTAACGAGTTTAACTGAACTCACTTTAAAGATTAGGCAAACAGTTTGGAGAAAGCAAGAAAAAGGGCTAATCCAAAGCACAGCATATTATCTTCATCTACTGAAGGTCACACACCTAGTCTCTTCCAGGTGTTTGCAATGCCCTTTTCCTTGACTTCAAATTTGATCCTAGCCTCCTTGTAGAAACGGAGTTGGGATACTGAAATCTGTGGAGACTGGGGAAAAATCTATGTATTTGCATTTGTAGAACACCTCTCATCAAGGTCTTAAGTGCAGGTGACTGAAAGTGATTAGAAATGAGGAAAAATGGTGGATTATTAAAAGAAACTTCCAATGTAAAAGTAGATTTGAAAGGACCAGGAAAGTGTTGTTGGGACATTGCAAGTGGATATATCTCAAATGATTATTCAAAAGGCAAAGTAGTTGGCAAAGGTACTGTTAGCAAGAAATATAAATGTCTTGACAGTTTCATGTGCCTTGTACCTTTATTATTTAAATCATCAAGACTGAGATTTTAGCTGATAGTTAAAATAAATAAATAGTCTCGAAGAACATTCACGAATCAGACTAAAAATAATAAGAGAACCAAAGACTTTCTTTGCCCATATCACTGAGAGCTGCTCAACTAATCATTCTCTAAAGCTTTGGCTAATATTTTTAAATATTGCTCAACAGATGAAATTTCTTCCGCTTTTCTAGGGAAACTATTTAAAACTCCTTAAACTTTGACGTTATGAAATGGCATCTAACACTGAGCCTATGATTTATTTGTCTGTTATATATTCAACTGTTCTTGTTTGTGTTTTCCCTTACCACTGTCCAGATCAGAACACACTATTCCCTCATCTCACTACTGTCCATTTTTCTAAAAAAATATAAGTGGTTACTATCGCCCTATTTAACACGAACACATCTTGGAAGCATGTACCTTTGTTGATTAACCCACAAATGGATTGTATATCAGCAGCATATAGAATTATATGGAATTTACTCTGTCTATGTCAAAGAGTTAGGAGGGATGAGGTAGAAACAAGGAGTTCCATGGAAAGCATTCTACGTGTCTCACTAATTAACTTTAGTGAATTAAATTGCTGTAGTTGAATTTGTTTAAATTGCTCTTATAACTGTTCTTGTAGTCAGTGATAACTCCTACCTCACCACCTGCAATCACACACGGTCCCAACAATTAAGGATTTTATTCCTTTTACTGATTTTGTCCAGAGTATAAAAGCTTTGAATAAAACTAATGCCAAGAAAATAAGTAACCTCCTTTCTCTAGGCAATTGTAACTTCTGGTTCACTGGAAACTATCAACAGTATATATAGAACAGGAGAATTATTCTAGCTGTTCCTTGTTCCTGTCAATCTTAACTCTTTAAGTCATTTGGCTTATGTTCATCCATAAAGGTAACTTGAGAGAAAGATATGCTTTTAATTCCCCTGCATTTCTTCTAGTTAGCAATCTGTTGGTGATGCCTATGCTTTCTTTGCCTTTCATTTACACTGTAGTCTCAGCCTTCAAATGTTCAACATTACAAATTGATTTCACACTGTCATGTCACTCAGACAGTGCAAAAAATGTAAATCTCAAATCACTTACACTAAATACCCTGACTTTTTCTAGGTATAAGTTTCAGTTTCATAATGTTACTTCAATGTAGCTTGTGGTGTGTTATGATATATTCCAGCTATTAAGTTTTAACATGCATAGCAGGGTTTTTATGAGTGAGGGTTTCTGCACAAAATATGAGGCATTTTAAGGCACCTGCTTTGGCATTTCAAGAAATATTCCCTGAAAAGCAATGAAATACACCCATGATAAGCTACTAAAAAAATATGTAAGTCCCCATGCTGACCCTTTCTCTGCTAAATAAGAGATTTCCCAGTGTACTGGACTTGACTGAGAAATACTAGTGATTATCCTTTCACTGGGGTATTTCAATGAAAAATAAAATGCTTAGCAGACCCATGCATATGTGGATAAGAAAAATTATACATATCAGTCTAAACATACCCTCCTTAGTTTCTGCTCCAAAGACATTAAACAACCATCTTACAAATTACAGTCTGAGTACTGAATTCTTTAGCTGCTTTAGAAAGTGATTTAAAGTTTGACATTCAAGCCGTTTATATACTCTATATGGAATTTTAATTATAAAAGTAGATTTTTACTGAGTGAAGTTAGGTGAGCCACAGAAACTCCCCTCTTGATTCCTATTCCACCTGCCCACACTTTAGATTTCTGGCATCATCTGACTCTGATAACCCTTGTCCAGCTGAAAGAATATAAATTTTGTTTCTGTGTATTACAAGCAGTGATATAAGAATATCATAGCTTCAGTTTATATTGAAGAATCTGGATGTTTATCTTCTGAATCCATGGCAACTCAGAGTTTATTAAATTAAGGCTAGGAAACACAATAGTGAAGTGTGTAAACTATGAACATTATTGCTAGCTTCTGCTCCATGTCAGTATTCAGATAGTAAACCCCCAAGTTCTTCCTTGCAATGAACTGAGTCAATTAAAAAGAATCTCAGATTGATGATTTACAGATTTGAAAGCCAGAAGGCAGTAGCATTTAAAGCCAGTGTTTTAGTCTGTCCTCCTGCATAAAGTATGCATAAGGATTCCATACAATCCTAAGATTGTATTTTTTCCTACTTGTTACAAATACTGTCTGGAGTAGAAATATTCCAACTTGAGTTAAATGATTTAAAGAATAATAGCTCCAGTATAATATTGTGTATATTCATATATACATATATATATTCATGTATAATATTTTTTTCAAAGTAAAGAGAGATTAAATTCCCAGCTTTTCTGGTCTGCAATGTTCCTGTCACCTCAGCTGATTTACAGCTCTCAAATTTCAGTTCCAGGTGTCTATATTTATACAGACATAGAATTTTTTTCTGAAGGACAGAACAAGTCATCAATTAACACTTCATTATAGAATTACAGACTTCTTTGGGTTGAGGGGACCTTTAAATGTCATCTAGTCCAACCTCTTTTTGCTAACCTAAAAGAAAACGTATTTGTTATAATGAATATTTTTGACACTTTAGGGGACTTTCTGTGGCCTTCTTTAGATGTCAGCATTCTTCCTGAGATGCTGACATTTGAGCTGGATGCAACAGTTTAGGACTTTTTGTACTCAAGGGTTATCATCATATGAATTGTCTATTGTCAAGCACTTACGTATCAAGGATCAAGCTGGCTTTTTGAGTCTGTATTCAACTTTCACTTTACAGAAATATTATTTTTGGATTTCTCTGGTGATATAAAGCCAAAGAGTATATCCCAATATATTTTAAGGAAAAGTTTAGACATCCAGTCTAAATAATGTATCTCTTGTTCTTTACCATTCATTTTTTGCTATTAAGTTATCCTCCTCAATAACTGAAATAATTAAACTTCCCACTACACTCAAAGGCATAGCACAACTATATGAACATATGTATTAGCAAAGAAAACAAAAGAATTGATATACTAGACCATTTCTGGAGGAGGAAGCAGAGTAAACATATCAGTCTATCACTTGCCAGTATGCTGACACTGGAAATCTGTATCTGACCTGGGTCTTGACAAAGATCTTCATGAACTTATTGACAGCTTTCAAATCTCTGTTTTGGGTCAAAAAGCAGAAGACATCATAGGACAGAGGACACAGAAAATTGCATCCGTTTCCAAATAAAGAGTGTATTCTCAATCCATATTTGAATTTTAATAGTAGTAGAGGTATCTGGAGGAATCTTGATATTTTTGTTTCATTTGCTCTGTGTTCCCTGTAATGTTCTGAATCTGTTCTTCAGCCTCACTTTTTTCTTGCACTTTCCCAGCACGTACATCACTGAGAGATGTTTGCATTCCTAAAGTGGTGTCAAAGAGTCTTTGCAAATGGAAGATCCAGAGAAATGCTGACAAGCTCAGAGAAGTTACTGTCTCTGTCTTTTCTCCTCTTTCCCCTCCCTTCTGCTCTTGAGGACTAAAAGGTTAAGTACTGATGTAATTGCACAAGTGTGAGATTTCTTGGGGGCCATAAAGAAATTTTCAGTCCAACAAATAGGTGCTTCATCAGCTCCACTCTTCCATTTCAGGCTCTTTTTTCCTTCCTCCAAAGAACTTTCTACATGCTGCTTTGCTTAATCATTTAATAATAGGCAAATGAGATGCAAATTATTTTATACACTCAACTGCTTTTCCATCTGTGTTTCCAATTTAAGTGGGTATGAATGGCAGCAGAAGACAATTAAAACTAACAGGCTATGCCTATGTTACTAAATTAAAGAAGACCAGGAAGAGTTCTAACCCTGACATAAACGGGCCATGCTGGATTTTTGTCCAGACTTCTTGTGACTAGCCCTCTCTTGGGCACATTTGTCTTAGAGAAGAGTAGACAAAGAGGCAAGTAATAGCCTGCTGTGGTTCGCTAGACACTGGAGGGTGTTCCTACCCACAACATAAACAAGACAGATATAATCATGACTTTTCTGATCAAAAAGCTCACCCACCATGTCATCTTGACTTTCACTAAGTAACCTGTGCCCTAAAGTCAGTAAAGGCCCCCAGACAAAAAGAACAATGTAATTTCCCACAGGTTTCATTATGAACCATAAGCAGCCAATCTGAACACGATGAACTCACTGCAGTGTTAAAGCAAAAAGCAATGTTTATTACACTCTGATCTGCTCTTTAACTCACACTCTTTGAAATACTTTAGGCAGAGCCGAAATCAGAAAGACACCTATTTACATTACATTGTTAAGGTTGCTTTTCCTAGTTTCGGGCAATTCTGAAGGGCATGCCAATAGAAAATGAAAGGCATTTAGACACAGAAATATAGATGCAATATTGTCTGCTTAGCTACTCTTGAAATGTCTATTTTTCTGAGCCCTTTAACATCTAAATGCTTTTATAAATTTGTCCTCTAGTCACATTTGATATATGGAAAACTATTTAATTTCTCCCTTTGTTGAGTCATTATTTGATTCAGTCTTATGAACATTCTGTGACATGATAAAGCACCTATCCTGTCTCACCTTTGCTTCCAACAGGAGCTGATCACAGCGTTTAGAGAAAAAATTTTTGGGTGGATGACAGAGACTTGCAATTACCAGGTTTTTCACAGATATAACCTCTGAATGCTTCTGGCATTATTCAGGGTGTGTGGCAATGCAGGAGATGTTAATTTTGATGTCCCCTCAAATTTCCTTTGTGTTTTCATTCATGGCACCCTGAAATCACACATATTTCAGGTTTTTTGCTTTCCCCTCTCATTTTTAGAAAAGTTTTAGTTTGCTGTTATGAATATGATCATCCTGTGTTCTATTCTTATTTGAAAAAGGTCCAAAGCAATCACAGAAATTATATGAAGCTGTGTTTTGAGGATTTCATTGGTTTGCTCTAGGTAGTACCTCACATTGAAAGATCTTGTTGAGAGTTGTTGGTTAGAGCTGAAATGAAATTAAACCCTGCATCAATTTATTAGGAGAGTTTGTTCAGCTCACCTGTTGCATAATTGATGTCATTAATAGCTTTGATGTTGAAAACCAGAAACTGAAGTGCTATGGAAAAGGTGGGATTCCCTATAGAGGCAATGGGCTGCCATTTCTGAGTGGCCTAATTTCAGGCAGCTTCAGTTGCTCCTGCAAACTGCTTTGAGAAGGGAATGCACAGAAAATTAAACCATGTCATAAACTTTTATGATTTCTCTCCCAAGAAATGTTTATGTTTCAGAATGTAGAAAGTATGTGCAAAATTTACCAAGGTTGTCAGTCTCAAAGCAAATATAAGTATATGCATATGGCATGGGGGAGGAATTTTAAGTATTATTTTATTTGTACAGTGTAAGCAAAATGCCTAAATAGGCCCATGGTTAAAATTCAAATATTAAAAAAAGAAGAACAGGGGAAAAAAAGGAAAAGGGTCATATATATGTCCCTGTACATATAATTTAAGCACATTTTCATCCCTTGCTGGAACTGATGAATGTTCCTCACATAAATTTTAGTCTGGCACCAATTATACAGTCTTTATTCTTACCTGGAAAATATGATTATGTAAAACCTTCATCTATATATAAGGTTATAAAAATGAAGATATGACACCCAGAAGGTCTAGAGAAGATGACCTGCAATTTGTATTTACGCGTTCCACTGTTAGCTTCATGATCTCTGTTGTCTGGTATACTTGTAGTTTTCTCTGCTCAACTGAGATAAGACATTTAAATATCAGTACAGATCTGGTACTGAATTTCCAGTGAAACTCTGCATGAAATTGTTCTCTGAATAAAAAAGTTGTGTAAATTATTTACAAGCACTCATACTTATTTTGTTTGGATTGTAAAAGCACATAGGTGTTATACACTTAGTTGATTTCACACTGTAAAGACATGCTGGAGCAGTGCTATCTTCAGAGGTTACGCATTTATTTAAAGTAGTTCTGCCACTCACTGCTATTCTCACTGCTTGACACACACCGATTCACACATAAGATGAGCTAAGTTGTTTTTAATGCAAAAATGTCATCTCAAAACAAGGTAAATATTCTCATTTATTTTTAAAATCCTCTCCTATATTACATGCCTTTTCTAAATTCTACCTCTTCCCCAGATACTTAAGAAGATATTTACGATATCAAATCATTAAAGGTACCCCAAAAATCACAGTTAGAAAGAAATCCATGTGATTTGTATTTAAAAAGCCATACAATTTTTAGGTTTGTGATATAATACCCAAAGGAATTAATGGAAAAATGTCAGTTAATGTCATCAAATATTGAATGTCAGCTATCATTTGATGTCACAGAAAAATGGTTTGTCTTTGTTTTTTTATTACACTTAAAAATGTTGCCTCTAAAGCAAACAAAAAAAAGTTAAAGACTGTTGTGTATATATTTGCAAATATGTAGCATTTTTTGTGTATTTCTATTTCGGATGTACATTGGTTTTTACACTAAAAAAAACCATTGGTTCAGCATGTTTGAAACAGCAGGAGAAAAGGAAAGCAGCAAACTATAAGTTATTATCTCTACAGTAAATAATGATAGTGTATTTCATGCCTTTATAGCTCTAATTTCTTAGTAACTAATGCTCCATTTTTAGCATTGAGGTTTTAAGTACATCAGGTGTGTTAGAGGTGTGTAACATATGTATGTGTGTTGTCTCTCACAGTCTTTATCTATATGAAATGACATCATCTGATTTGATCTTTTATGCAGGACAACGTTCTTTGTTTATTTGGTAAAGAATGGGTGGTGGAATACTATATTGTCCCCTTTAAATGAAGAATAGATGATTCATTTAAATAAAAATGTTGCTTTTTCTAAATTATACTCCAGTCCTACAGCTTCACATGCAAGTTGTATCATGTATCTAGTGTTCTCTTGGACCATTCGTTCTTATTGTCTCTGTCTACATAACCAATGTACAAGAAGTAAAATGCCCTGGAAGGTATTAAAAGGAATAGTCTGATGTGATGCCAAATAACACAAAAGCCAGAATTACTTAAGCAAGAGCAAAAATATCTGTAAAGTGAATCGAAGCATTTCTAGCTTGTGACAAAAATTGGTCTTTTTATATCACATTATCTTTGAATCTTCATCTTTATTTCCAAGCACAGTAAATGTGCATTGTTTTTCAAAATATTAGTTCTTCTCCTATAATGGCCTCAAACTCTACTTATTGCAGAAAATATAAAATTAATAGTTGTTCTCACTTGTTTTACTAATAGTTATAACTGTAATATAACTCAGCAGATATTTTATATTTTTGCAAGAAAAAATAGAAAGTTGCAAATTTGTACAAAAAATACATAAATTTTAATTGAAGGTATATATTTGAGGAAAAAAAAGGAAGAAAGATTTAAAGAGTTTAACCTGACATCTTGTCATTCTCAGGAGGTATATCAGTGAGTCCAAAGGAAAACTCTGACTTATGAAAAATAGTGAACTGGGATGATCTTATAAATTTCACAAAAAATATGTAACATTTAAAATAAAAAATATGTTGTTTAAATACTTCATAAAGGATATTTCTCAATATTTTCACAGTATATTATTACACAGACCCACTGGCAAAATTTTAAAAATATAATTCTTTTCATCATAATTTTGAATGAAAATATCAAAACAATCTCCTGTGACCCAAAAAAAAAAAATCAGATTTTAAGTAGCTCTGTTACATTTTACGCTGAAATGCTTCTTAGCATTTCCTTGTCTTGCACAGAGCATTTTTGAGGGCATTACGCTTTGTTGTTATAGGTCACTCATGAACTTTTCAACTCTGCACACTCAGCTTCCACTCTGAAAGATGCTCACGGCTACTGCAATATTGTCTATATATAACTGGTTGTTGAGCCACTGCGTTTGTAAACAGTCAGCTGTTTACAGCAGTGCGGTATTGCAGATCCCCTCATCACTCATGACTTACACTTTATATGCATACTGCCTTGCTTTTGGGAATACTTACATATGTGCTGCTTAGAAGTTCAGTTTGCTCCTTAGTTGATGTATCTCATAATCAGTGGGTTATGAAAGTTTCCAAATCATAAACAAAGAGTAACCTGCTGACTCTTTGCAGATGCTTGATTAAAAAAGAGGTATTGAAATCTATATATTACAATTTATGTACATAATTTGAAGATGTAAATCGATTTTGCTAACAGGTGGGGAGAGAACACTGAGAAACAAACACTCTGAAACATGTTTACTAAGATGTGTACATTTGTAATAATTAGTGATTCTTATCCAATTCCTACACAGTCAGATGTAAAATTGAAACCATTTTGGACACATTTGGTACACATGTCAATTGACGAGCTTTCTCACATTTTTAATTTCATCACTATCATGTACCTGATTACATTTAATTTTGCATTTCTGCAGCAAATGTGTTGACATGATAAAATCCCTAACAAGTGGCCTTCATAGGCACTTCTTACATCAGGAAAAACCTGGTGTAAATCTGACTGCATGTTATTGCTTAAATTATTTGTTCACCTTATGTCTTAACTCTTATGGTAACATTTGCCAGCATTCAGTGAAACATTAGTAATGCCTGGTAGCATTGAAGGTGTGTCTCAAAAGATGCCTGTATCAGGAGGTGGATTTGACTGTGGATATTCTATATTACATGGAACAGGTAGACTGTAGACTTGGTACAAGCTTCTTTGTTCAAGTGCTGGAACTAATAACAGTTTTTATTTAAGCTCAAATAATGGTAAGCATGGAAATTAATGTTCAGGGAAGAAAAAAAATGTTTTCACAATTGGTTAAACTACCTGGAATTTGCATGCTTTATGATTGCACTTAGTGATAAAATAATTTAACTTGTATGGAACTAATGAGGAAAGAACTTTTTATGGATGATCCTAGTATATTTTGGTACCTTAGTAGAAGCATTATTTTTCCATTCATGTTCAATAATTTGTACTCAATATTTACTGGAAACAAGTCTTGATTCAGACAAGTTTCATCAGGAACATAACTGCCTTTAATGCAGAAATAACTAGCAAACAAACCTACCAAGAAAGAAACAGGCTTGGAAGATTTTCTTGGCAAAACCTCATAGAGAAGACAGATATCTCAGTGAAGAATGGGTTCTGAAAATGAGTTTGAGTTATCAGAAAATATATGTGAAATAATAAAGCAGGACTCATTTTCAGAACCTATTCTTCATTAAACAGTCTTTTTTATACATCTTGCTTTTATTGCTAAATTACTTTTCTTTTGTAAGCCTCTAAACCTTCCCGGACCTTAATGTGGGATATGACACAACATGAGGAAGGTGTATTCCAGAAAAGAACAGGGAATTAAATTTTTTTTAAAAAAAAACTTATTCAGCTTTAAAATTAATGAGGTCACACTATCATTGTGTAAGTATTGAAGTTCTGCATATCTATCCGATAAATCTCAGTGACAGCACCTAATAAACACAGTTTGTTAGCATAAATTCTGGTAATTTAAGGAAACTTGTCTCCTCTTGCTTGCGCATAAATTTCATTTGCCTTTTTTTGTTTGTTTGTTTCCAACAGTATTTGTACATATAAAAAGATACTGAAGTTTACAGATGTCAATAGTAATATATTAAATAATTTTTTTAAAAGGTTTCATTTTGCTTTTAGATTTTTGAAAGCAAAATAGAAAAATAACATTGCTTTTTTGACCAAAAGACCTATTATTAGCTCCCTATTTGGCATATTTTCTTAAAAATTGCCCTCCTTGCTCAGCTTCCTTAGATAGAGAATCTAATGTTTAAATGGTTAGAATAAGTTCTTGTCCTGTTTTTGACCTTCTTCACATTTACAGCTAATTATGAAACTCCTTGGAATATTCTTCTTTTATGCCATTGTATCCTGGATGCCCTCTTCTGCATTGCCTGAAGTTTGAGCACTGAGTTAATTTCTAGTGTAAGAAAGTGGAATAAAGGAATAATTTAAGCTTGATGATTTGTTCTGGGTGTTCCAAATACAGATCATCTACCTTGCCAGGTATGCCACACATTACTAGTTCTTTGTCTTAGGATTGGTAGTACTTTGGGACGATATCTTTAAACATAAGTGGAATATTTAATTCCAATAATTATTTCCAGTAGTTATTTCAAATGCAGAAGCACACAAGGAAGACACAGACCTGTTGAAATGAGTCCAGAGGAGACCCACTAGGGTGATTAAAAAGCTGGAGTATGTCTCCAACTAAGACAGGCTGAGAGAGTTGGGGTTGTTCATTCTGGAGAAGGCTTCAAGGAGACTTTCCAGTACCTGAAGGGACCCACTAGAAGGCTGGGCAGGGACTTTTTACAAGGACATGGGGAAATGGCTTTAGGCTGACAGAGGTAGATTCAGATTGGATATTAGGAAGAAATTTTTTACTGTGAGGGTGTGAGACACTGGAACACGTTGCCAAGAGAAGTTGGGGATACCTGGAAGGGTTCAAGACCAGGATGGATGAAGCTCTGAGTAACCTGGTCTACTAAAAGGACTAAAAGGTGTCCCTGCTGATGGCAGGGGAGTTGGAACCAGATGACCTTTAAGGTCCCTTCCATCCCAAACCATCCTATGATTTTATGTTTTACAGTTTACGGTAACAATAGTATGAGGATTCAGTGCTTTATTTCAGGTCTTGGTTCAAGCTTGGTTTTATGTGTATAGGTGTGTTTTCATTTAAATATATTAAATTCATGGCAGAGAAAGACAATGGGAGAGATATAACATTGTTTGCTTTCCTGTTCACTCTGTCCAGTTCTAAGATCACAAATTTTTATTTATTATTTGGTATTCTTTCCATATTAACTTCAGATTCAGGAATGAACACCTACTTGCTAAGAAGATAACTAGGATAAAATTTCTTGTTTCTACTTTCTCTTAAGATTGATTTTACAAAAACCATCAAATCAAATTTAAACCCATGGGAAAATAATGTATTCTTAGCAAATATAAGAGATACAAGAAAAGCAACTAAAAACCTGTAGGAAAAGAACCATGTAATTGGGTCTAAGATTTTCCTTATGCAGTGTATTACTGTTCTATGAACTCTTCTTGAGTGGTTGATATTAAGCTGCCAAGGCCAAGAATATTCTTTTTCCCAAAGAGCATCAAATTTATCTCAGCAGACTGTCCAAGCAATTCAATTTTGTTAAGAACTGATGAAAATCTATCATTTGGCAATGATGGATGGATATGGCACTTCCTTCAGTCCAATTTAAGTGCTGAGTATAGGCAGCAAGGGTAATTCTTTTAAAAGTGAGGCACAGCAGTAAGTTGTCTCTTTCTATTAAAGTTAATGTTGAACCACCAACTTGCAGAATGGCACATCCATCAAATAAGAAATCTTAATGCATGAGCAGTCTGTCTGTCACTGTTTCGAAATGAAAAAAGATGTTATCATCACTATCATGTTTTATATCTATCTAGTATGTTTTATTCCATAACTTAGTTTCTATTCATGATATACATTTGCTGGTGGAGGTATAAGGAAGAGGTTGCCCAGAGAAGTTGTGGAAGATCCCTGGAAGTGTTCAAGGCTAGGTTGTGTGGGGCTTTAAGAAACCTTATCTAGTGAAAGGTGTCCCTACTCATGGCAGGATGACTGGAAACAAAGGATCTTTAAGATCCCTTCCAGTCCACACCATTCTACGATTCTACGATTTTGTGTGCACAGTGGTACACTTAGTTTTCAGACTACCTGTGGTAGGACAACCTAAGACCCTTTTTTCTTTTTTTCTAAATGTATGTTTAAAGACAACATAGGAAGAAATATTAAGGGGTGTCCTAATGACAAACTTCCTCGATAGTATTCAAATAAGAAAAACCAATATGAAATCCCAAATCTTTTCCTTTTGATGTTGACTCACTATCATGAGATACAAATATGCCTTTCCAAAGTGCTCAGTCATGTTTTTAGGGAGGAATGCATAAGTAATGTAAAGATGTAGCTAGCAACCCATCTCACACCAACTATATTTGAAAAAGCTATATGTAAGTGAATCTGGAGACTAAACGAACTATTTGGTCCCATTTACTTGATGCATGTTGTTGATGAAGGTGCCAGTTACCTACACGGCAGATTGTATCACTACCATACATACTTCCTGCATCGTTAATATCCTCAGTATTGAGGATGCAATGACCTTTGGAAAATTAACTTCTTTTCATGCTCTTTCTTCTTTATAGTAGTCTCAAAGTTGAATTAGATCTTAAATGCTGGGACAACTGAGGAATGATACAGAGGGGGATAAAACGCACTAAACACTGTAATCACCCTTATGCCTAAATTTCTACCCGATCTAGAAGGGACAATTTATCATTTTGAACTGTCAGTCTTAGATTCTTCACTAATGTTGTTTTTTCTTTTATTTTAATTACACATAAGATAAACATAACTTATTATAATAATGCAATACCTATTAACATTGTCTATTTCAGTCTAGGAAGATTTTTTTAAAATCTGTCTACCACTATCTCATGAAAACACAAGATGTGTTTAGATTGCACAGAATAATACTTGAATAGTGTCAGAGTAATTATACCACACTCATTTGACATTTCTTGGCATATGGAGAAGGCATATTTACATTCATGTGCTAAATTAACCAATTTCCTTAAAATAGATAAAAAGGACCCTACTGTTGTTTTATAATTTATTTCATCACATTTTTTTTTAAATCTAATTTAGCTGTAATTTTTCTTATCTCCTGAAAGCTCTACAGCAGCTCTCTGGCTGATGTGACATGGCTACATAACAGTTGTCTTTCAGCAAAGTACTTGAAGTGTGTCTATATGCTGAAAAACTAACCATGTCCTCACTTGCAAGTAATTGTTTAAGTTCCATTACTTTTGTGTTTTGAAGGATAGGGTGGGTTTACAAACTTTGAATGATAGGGTTGGACAGCCAAAAAGAGTTGTAAAAGAAAGGCAATCTTTCATTTTCTTACTTTACTTAGATGCAATGGCACTTGATTGTTTGTCATGGTTGAGTTAGCTAATTGATGTACTGCTAAAAGTGATGATAAGCGTTGGGAAAGCCTATCTCAATCTGTTAATCACATTGGTTTGTTGAAATTCCATCAGGAAATTATTAAAATAGCCTCAGACTTTCCATATATTCTATTGTCTTACCCAGCTTTCCCTGTGCATGATACACCAGGGACACTGCATTACTCTTCATAGCCTGTAGCTATGTCTGGAGTTAAAAGATCTCTGTATCATCTGTAAAACCTTTTCCATTTTCATATGACTTTTCATCAGCCTATGAAATAAAAATGTGGAGATGAAACTTATGGGATTTTAGACACTCTTCATTTGACATTTGAACATTAAATGTTCACTGGACCCTTTATTTCAAAGCCAAGAAAAGGTATTGCTATTATCCCAGAAATTTGTACAATACAATATTTTCTTTTTGAATGATGTGACACTACAGTCTTGCCCTCATTCCAATTCTGTATTTTTAAACTCTCTTAGAAAGCATGTTGTAGATGACTCTGAAATTTAGGGCACAATTCATAAGGCCTTAAAGAGCAAAAAATAGGTCACCAACCATTCATTATATGCTCCTCAGATGCTGGAGTTAAAGTCAAACCTTCTTAGATCTTCAGATAAGATTTTTTTCACAGAGATTAGTATTGTGCCTTCTGAATTCTGAGCAGTAGAGTACTCTTTTTGTTTTTTTTTTTTTTTGTGGGAGGATGAAGAGGAGCAGGTTGAAAGTAGAAATATAATCCTTGGATGGAAAAGAAATCCTCTTGCTAGGTTCCCCCACTGAACCACAGAGTTTTCTGACCAATAATATATTGGATTATGTCACGGTGTAGCCCCAGCCAAGCCTCACACAGCCACTCGCTCACTCCCTACCACCAGGATTGGGGACAGAATCAGAAGGACAAAAACTAGAAAATTCATGGGCTGAGATAAAAACAGTTTAATAGAGACCGAAAAAGCTGTGCACACTAGCAAAGCAAAACAAGGAATTAATTCCCTACTTCCTATGGGCAAGCAGGTGTTCAGCCATCTCCAGGACAGCAGGGCCTGATCACATGCAACAGTGACTTGGGAAGACAAACACCATCACCCCAAATGTGCCCCTGCTTCCTCCTGCTTACTTCCACTCCATTTGCTGAGCATGATGTCACATGGTCTGGAATATCCCTTTGGTCAGTTTGGGTCACCTGTCCTGGCTGTGTCTCCTCCCAGCCTCCCATGCACCCCCAACTTCCTCAGCAGCGTGGCAGTACAGAAAGCAGAAAAGACGTTGGCTCTGTGCAAGCCCTGCTCAGCAATAACAAAAATATCTCTATTATCAACCCTGTGTTCAGCACAAATCCTAAACACAGCTCCATACCAGCCACTGTGAGGAAAATTAACTCTACCCCAGCCAAAACCAGCAGAGATTAGAGGACACAAATAATTCTGTGAAATTCAGTGTAAATATACATAGCTGGAACTAACAGGATATGCATCATGCAGCTTATCTTGGCATTATTTAAGGTATGATAATAGTTTATGATAATATTGCTGCTAATTTCTGTCTCCTAGTCCTTTTTTCTTAAAATACGATTTATTATAATTAAGAGTATAAAAAACTCTTGGCCACTCTTGATTTCTCAGAATTTTTTTACTGCATGCTAAAACTAGACCAGAAAAGGATAAATACCATGATCAGACATATTTCTAAATAAGTATAAACTAAGCTATTTCACAGAAAGATTAATACTCAGTCAATCTAACCTGAGCCACCAACCCCCACACCAGAGTCTCACACTAAGGCCAGACAGGGCAGTAGTAAAATTAAAAACTTTAGTCAGAGTACAAGTCCTCTGCAGAGCCCAGAATGCGAAGTGGGTAGAATACTACTGTTAAGGAAAATCTAGTTTTAGACACTTTGTGATGGATAAAATCAAAAAAACTATCATGCACTAAAAATCTGTCTCTAATTTAATAGGCAACAATGTTAAATAAATTCCAGACCATTTCACACTTGCCTCTATTTTTTGAATTAGTGTTAAATTTTTCATGTCTTTAAACACAAAACATGGATGACAGTAAAGACTTCCATGAACAATGAATGAACAGTGCACTGGCTATCAGCAAGGAGTAGAGGCTGCTATGGCATAATTCTGTTACAAAGGTGTAAAAAATCTTACAGAAAATAAATAATACTTGAGTAAATGAAAAAAAGCAAATAAAATACATTTTAATAGACACGTTATAGAGTATGCTTTTTTTAGTTGATTTTATAAGATTTTAGTTATGTTTTATTTTTGTAAGCCTAGCAAGAGAAAAAATCTGAAATGTTTAAATTCTGAAAGTTCAATTCTATAGAAAAAAATCAACAAAATAAAGAATTTTATAGTTACTTTTACAAGCTTTGAAAAAAGGAAAAGATTTCATTTGTTTTAAGAAGTTAATGTAAATTTGTATCAATTCATTCGAATCTTTGTTTTTCACACTTTGACATTCATTATTTCCCACTTTCTTTCAGAGTGTCTTCTGAAAAGATAGAGAAAATGTATAAGAAACAAGAAAATAATAAGTTCCCAAACCAATATAAGGAAAAAGGGGGAGGGGGAAAAAACGTTCCAGTGTCAAAAGTTATATTTAATGTCAAAAGTCTTATTTAATTTTTGATTTCAGTAAAAGACCTTGAGGAAAAACAATCTATGTATTAAAAGTTATGAAAGTTCTCACTACAATCATATTTGCTCTGCAAAAATAGTAATGCACACCCGTGGTTTTGAAATAGCAAAGCTGTCTTATAGTTGAACTAATAGGACAAAAGAGGGCAATTCCCTCAACTTCAGTGAGAATTAAACTTTGAACACAGTTCATCCGGGATACTTAAATTTCTACCAGAGGAATATTGTTTTGACTGAGCCAGCAGGAACCATGTTCAACTTATCTCAGCTGCCAAGTGTGCATTTTATGTCCAGAGAGAATTTTTCCTTACTGTAACCTATGGAAAGTTCATGAAGCTTAGTACCTCCTAGAGAAAATAACAAATTGCTGTAATAGATACAATCAGTTCTGCTCTACCGCACTTAGGAAGCAGGTTTACTTCATAAAGATCAGGTGATACCCTAAAATGTGTTTAATTTGAATCTCACATAGTGCTTTTATCCATAAATGATACAACTCCTCTATTTGCAAAAAAATAAAAATCAGGTCCATCTTAAAAACTTAGCACTTTATGTACCTGTGTCATATTTTCTAGTAATACTTCAAAAATTGACAAGTGATTTAAAAAATACACTATTCTTCACTTGGCTGTAATTCCACAAAGAATCATCCAGCTTCACAAAAGGATTTGAACTAAGAAGTTTCAAATAACTAGGTATTAGCAAGAGAAGTTTTTATGCTGGGCCCCGAACACCAGTAATATTTTTTTGAAAAGGTGTTATTTACTTCATTTAAAAATACTGCTAACAACATATCTGTATATATTGTAACCCAAGTACATTTGTAAATCTGTTGTCATATCCTCACACCTCCTTTTTAAAAATATTAGCTGCTGTTTTTATTTTTGCTAGAATTTCACATCAACAAACAATATAAAAGGAGAATCAGGCAGCAACACAGAGAGTACTTTATTCCCTGAGCCATATCAAGACACAAAATACTTTGCTGGTGTGATATGAGCAATTTACCAAATGTTCATATTCAAATCATGTGTTAATTTTATTTAGATTTAGCTTTAATTTACTTAGGAATCAAACCTATCCCTGCCTAGAGATTTTCAGTGAGAATTGCATTAATCTCTTAAGAAAGGATTAACAGCTGTAGACAGAAGTACTCATCAAAGTTAATTTTAAAATACTGGCTATTATATTAGTCAACCTTAGCAAATAGAATTACTGCCATTCATATCCACCAGAAATCTTTCTCAAAGGATTCCTCCTTGTTAAAAGGGTTATTTAAAAAAAAAAGTACAGAAGAAAAATATAGGGAGGAAATATGAGATTGCAATCACCATTTTAATTACTCTGTATAATTATATATTGCTGTAATTGTTTATAAAGTCTGGGTTTTATAGGAAGCAGGGCCTTTTTTTTAAATCCAACTCTAGTCTTGTGATAACCATCATTACTTAAAATCTGAAACACGTGCAACTTGCAATCAGCTTGATCACTTTAGATATATATAAATCCAGTCTCAGACAGCAAAAGAATTAAATTTCAACTTTATAATGATGCATGGTTACAGTGCTTGCTCCAGTGAATTGGTGATGTGGGTACTAAATGAAGTTTCTCTTGACAGGTACAGACTTAACAATTTCTATATCTTAATCTCTTCTCTTCTGATTTCCCCTCTGAGTGTCTAACTTCAGACAATCCAGCAAAAAGGGTGATAACAAGTCTAACTTGGTTAGATCTAGACTAAGAGACAGACACTGTCCATATTCTGCAGGAGAGAAATGTTCTGTGACACACCAGCAATGCAAATTCATATGGTGTGGGTGGAAATTTAGACACATGTCATTCCTTCACCTTCCCTTTTAGAAAGAATAGTTACTTCAGGTAAACACAAGGAGCTGTGGATACTTTCCAAGTATGGAAGACATGAGGCCTTCAATAGCAAGTGTATCTGACTATAACAAGAAACACAACCAGAGAAGTCCTTTTTCCTTTTCCTTTGTGTACTTCTTAAGTAGCTTTTGAGAGTCTCAGGAGTGCTATTTCACAGGGATCTGGCTATGTGATCCTGTTGCTTGCCCCCACCTGACCTGAACAAGAAGAGCAAAAGATTTGGCATAGTAATAATTTTTCTGCCTAGAGGAAGAAAGTCTATGCACTTATTTTATGTATCGTGATACTCTGCTCCCTGGTCTCATGAGACCCCATATTGCATCCAGCTCTGGGGCCCCCCAAATAAGAAGGTTGACCCGTTGAAATCAGTCCAAAAAAGACCAAAAATGTGATCAGATGGCTGGAGCACATCTATTATAAGACAGGCTGAGAGAGTTGGGGTTGTATAACCTGGAGAAGAGAAGACTCCAGGGGGACCTTGTAGCAGTCTTCCAGTACCTCAAGGGGCCTACAAGAAAGATGGAGAGGGATTCTTTACAAGGGTATTTACTGACAGGACATGGGTAATGGCTTCACACTGAAGGAGGGCAGGGTTACTTTAGATATTAGCAAGAAATTTTTTACAGTCAAGGTGGTAAGGGACTGGAGGACATTGCCCAGAGAAGCTGAGGGAAGTGTCCCTGGACATTGCAGGAGGGTTGGAATGAAATGATTTTCAAGGTCCCTTCCTACCCAAACTATTCTGATTCTATGATTTCCAACTCCTGTTATATATTTACAGGTTTGTATAGACAAACTCCTCAAATTAGATGGTGTCATACCTCCCTTCCTTGTTTGTTTATACCATGATGGAAACCATGAGATCTTCAACAGCAAGGATATCTGACTATAACAGAAACACAACCAGGAAAGTCCTTTTCTACTCAAACAGGATGCTGTTTGGCTTTCTTGTTTTTTGGGATGGCTAGTGTATAGTGTTCAGCATCCAAATATAAAATCCAGGCTCCTAGCCCTAAGATCAAAGTAATTTTAAAAGCCTTTTGACAGCTTTGGAAACTTAACCACTTACAGTGAAGGCTATATATATACAATTTCATTTTAACAGATGGATATGCATGAGTAGAATTTAGTTACCTACACACAGAGTTGATTGAGTTTTCCTTATGCTAGCAAAAATGTTTACGTGCAGAACTGAAACATACATGTGGGAAAGATGTTCTTTAGAACTTAGAGAAAGCCACAGCACATCCTTAATCTTCTGTCTCTCCTGTTCATGCTTCTGAAACAGTTCTTTATAATCATTAATGCTACTATCCTTTTTTCAAATTCTAGTTTTTTAATTAATTCAATGACTTTAATTTCAGTTAATTACCCAGCGTATTCAATATATTCCTTAGTCTATTACATCTTGAATGAGATTAAGACCTTGTAAAGAACTGGCAGAGGGATTGAAAAGTAATCACTCAATTTCACTTCTACAGGATAAAAAGAGGAAAACTTCAGACATGACTGTTACATAAAAAAGTGTCATTTAAGAACAATCTCTTGGAAAATGTATGCAGAAAAAACCACAATTAAAATAATATTTATTTTATTTTCATGTGACTGTTCTTAAAAGGGTGTGTACGTCATTTTGTCGGAGTTCTGCTAGTTAATGTCCGAACTATTCCACTTTATGATGAGATCTCTTTTTGTAGTATCAACTCCAAGTCACAACCACAAAATTTCCATTGCTTCTCTTTGCTCTTGAATATTTACAGTCATCCTTTCCAGCCATAGCCCATATGCAGTTTTTTATGGGAAGTGTATACTGCTACTCTACATGTTTCACCTAATCTTAGCCAGTGATCAAATGTATAAAATGAAGAGAGTTGTACATCTGAAATGAATTTGGCCTGATGATTCATGTGCTATTGGTTAACACTGAATAGAATCATTTGAAGGAAATTGCTCTGGTGGCACCAGGCCATTCAGACCACGGCTGTTGTATTTCATAGGTCTCACCCTCTAAGGATTACTTATACCTTACAGAGAAAACAACAGCTGTGTAACACATTTAGCCTCCACTGTATAGACATATCATTGATGTTTTCCTCTTTACTGCCTACCCACAAACCATTTGTGCCAACAGTTCCTAAACCTCGTAACACCAAGAGGGTCAGAATGCATCTCAGGCTGCAGAGGGAAAGGGAGAATGATAAATTTAGACTGACCTGGCTAGACTCAGGTAGGACAGACTGTGAAAAATAACTCTAAGCCCTTCTTTCTCAGGTCTTCTGCTCTTCCATCTAGCTTTGGTTTATATTTCAAGATGGACTATCACTATATCTTAGCTAAGCAGAGATATAAAAACCAAATTCTAGAGTAAGACTATCATTCACACAGTCTGGGGACTCACTTTTCTGCAGCTTATCCCCACTTATTGCAGTGCAAACAAGCTCAGAATGAAATGTCAGATCAATTGCTGTTAAGTATTACAAAACAAACTGACTTCAATGAAAGTGGGTGGTGGTCAGAGTGTTCCAGAAACTGTGCCTACTCTAACACTCACCTGAGAAAAAGCTGGTACCACCTTAGAAATCTGCTTTTCTGAACTGCCCTGTTTATTCCTACCAAATAGTTGGAAAAAACATTATCTCTTTCCTATCATAAGTAGCTTAAAAGTAACCAGAAGCATAATACATTTCTGAGCAGGTAGAAGAGTTGTGGCAGAAAACAGTTACAAAATAGCACTGCAGGAAGAAAAATTTTTCATGATTTTTCATAGAGAAAACTTGTTAAACTAGAAGGAGACTGAATGCATCCAACATGTTCTGTAAGTGAACACTTTCAGAGCCATCCAGGAGATGCTCAGCTTGATTCACCATTTCTTGCCATTGGTTATTGTGACAAGCTGCTGCCTGCTACTAAATAGTTGTCAGGTTCCATGCAAGCTTAGCTGTACTTCATGGATAAAAGAATGTGTTTAAGGATTCTACCACCCTGAGTGCATGTTATTCACATAATGTGAGCCAATATCAAGAATAGTAGATTCATTTTAGAGATGAGAACAGTTAGGGAAAAGAGACAAAAGAAAAGATTTTTTTAAATTGAAACAAAATAATCACACTAAAAATACAAGGTGTTGTGATTGGGGTTTGATTTGATTGATTTGGCTTTTTTTTTTAATTCTCAGTTTTAATAAAAGGTTCACTTTCTTCACTATTTTTTTTCTATCCCCTCCAGAAATGCAAATATTGGATCTTATTGGTTCAGGTGTCCTTAATTCTCCATTAAGGACATTTTTGTAATCAACAATTAGCCCTTTTAGTCAGCAGAAAACCCCTTTGCTATACTTACACGCTAGTTATTTAAAATAACTTCACCCTTTTCTTCTCCTGAGAGCATGTTAAACTTGTTCAGCAATCAGCCTCCCAGGCATGCACATGTAGAGCCCTAAGACACAGGAAAATGACTGGGATGGGTATGTTCTGAGTCTGGCATCCAAAGAGAAACTCATAAAATCTATCTGTATTGTAATGCCACATGAAAAGGAGCCACCCGTCTGACTAGCCAACATGTTTCTGCATCTCTGCAGACAGCCAAGATTAGTAAATGTTTAACCACCACATTTTCAACAAAGAGTCTATTCATTAGAATTAAGAGGGGAGGCATAACTTCACCACAAAAGACTGTTGCACCAAGGCTATTAAAACAGAGATCAATTTACAAGGTACTGGCAAAGATTGGTTGAAAAGATAGGTACATTTTCATGCACACCACAGGGCTAGAAGTCCTTCTCAAAGAAGAAAATCTGACAGTGACTGACATGCAGCACAGGTATAATTAATAAGAACAAGGAAACTTGAGGTCTATTGTTTCTTCCTAAATATTGTCAAAAAACCCCAGCTTTTATGCTTCCAATCAAAGTTGTAACAAAAAATTCTTGTGTCCTTTCTTTATAAGCTGTGACAAGTCTTGAGAAGATGGTAGTTTTATGCTTGTATGAGAATGGCAACCTTTTTTCCCATTGCAGATTATTTTAAAATAATAAAATAAAAAAATTAATAACCCCCGTCAAAAAATTAGAATTCATATATGGAGGCACAAGTTAAAAGTTGAGGTTGGATTCTTTATTAAAAAAGCAAACCAAAACAAAACACCAAATACAAGGAAAAAACCAAACTCTTTCCTGCAATATATGTTTATCTCTGAACTTGTAGCTGTGCAAGTACATTTCTGAGTTGGTGGTTCCATCTGGTTGGACAAGACCTTTTTAGCTTCTTACAGTTTTTATATCGTGCTTCTGATGGGAGATTGTGGAGAATTAGTAACCAGTTGTCTGATAGATATCATATAACTGAAGCAATTTCACAAACGCAAGCTGCAGATGCTAATGGCAAAGTGCACAAGCAAATCCTGGAATGAATAGCCCCCGGCAGTTTCTGTTTTCTTGAAACAGCCTCCGTGTTACTCTGCTCTTGTGGCTACTTCTGTGGGCAATATAAATCTGCACATGGGTCTGAATTAAAGCGACAAGGGAAAAAACACATTGTCTTAGATGCTTCAACAAGTTAAAGGTGTTGAATTTGGTGTTGAAATTTTACAATTTTTAAAATATGTGCAGATTTGAAAGCAAATTTTGATGGAAAGATACAATAATCTCTTTGCACTAGTGTGTTGCTCTGTTTTGGGAGTTGTTTCCTCCCTACCATATTTCTTTTTTTCATAGAAACATGACATGTCTTTGTCACCATACCTGTAGTATTGCAAATATAAACAAGACGTAGTATAGATTTATATGTGCATATATGCATATGTCTCTGTGAGATGGTGAAATATTTTCACAACCACTGTGCTGGTGTCTTGGTTTGAGATCTTCTAAGATCAGGAAATCAAAAATATAAGACAAAAGAAAAGGTTTAAAAAAGAAGTCTGTACTTTTTAAACAATGGTTTTAAAGAGAAACCAGCATATTTTGAACTTTGTCATATATATCATTTTTCTATTGATCATCCTGCTGACAATCTTGCTTAGATTACTGTCTGAGTTGGAGAAGCATCATCCTTATTGCAGTTCTTTTCTTAATGGCATCTTATGGAAAAGGAATGTCCATCCGCATTCTTGAGGGTTTGTGTCATTGCTTCTAAGCCCCTCCCAGCAGGTATTATCACAAGATCTTATGATCTCTGCTGAATGTGACTTACAGGTTGATATTTCAAACTTATATTAATAAAGAAGACAAAAGAGTTTGGATTTCTTAATTTTAGGTAAACTTCTCTTATTTTCAATGCTTAAACAAACATGATATTATGTAAAACCAAAAAAACCTGAGCAGCTGAATAGCTGAGGTTTCTTGTCAAAATCAGTGTTAACTACCATGAAAACAAATACATCTAATCAAAGCCTAGCATGCTTTCTTTTGCCTTTCAGCCTTTTATGCCAGATGCACAGCCATGTTTTTTGTTCTGTGAGAGGTTCCTTGGATGTAATCTGGAGAATGGTTGATTGATGTGATGTTTATTTCAATTTGAATGTTGTTTTCATGTTTAATTAAAATTAAGTATTACATTAAGTATTAAGCCTTTTATTCAATGACTGCAGAAGTCCATCATTCCCCACTAAACTTTTCACTTGTGTAGCTCTTATTTCCTTTTTCTTCCAGTAATGATAAATTTTGAATAGTTAAATAGTGATAAATTATGAATATGATGTGGCTAACACCTGATCTTCAGTTTGAAAAGAAATGCTGAAATTCTAATAATGCATTTAGTGTTCTGAAATAGAAGAGAAGGAAGAAAAAAATAATTAATAAAGTCCAATAAAATTGTACCGTAAAGAAAAAAGCAAGATTAAAATTTCTCATTTTGAATTGGCATTTGTGCCTCTTGTACTTTACACAGAAAGATCACATGCAAAAAAATGGAAAGATTATTTTGAGTTTGAAGACTTTGAAAAAATGTATGATTATTTCTAGCATAATCATCTTGGCACAAATTAATCGATATTACTGATGCAGCTTTTGTAAGTGAGATGCTGACATTTGGAACCCTAAACAATTTATTAAGTCAAATAAAAAATTTATTTTACCTTGTACCACTCAAACTACATATATCTGGATAAGAGGCTCTGAATTCAGTTCTTGAAGTAGTGAGGGCAAAAAAATGCACAATTTGTTGTCTACTGCCAAGAAAAGACATTATGTTTTATCATAGTAAAAGAATTGTTGCCCCGTGTTATTTAAGGTTTTCTATTTGTTCAGTGTCTGTAGTTAACTAAAATGCTCCCAAAAAGGGATGACAGAGCTACACAAATTCAGACTAAGATCGTGCTGCACGTGTTTAGTGAAGAACGTGTTAAACCTTTGGGACATCTCACATAGAGCTGCAGTAAATCTTTTATGCCACAGAATGAGGTGGTTTCAACACTTAAAATCAAGTTTGGGTGTGTTTGGTTGCCTCTTTAAATGTTACAAACTTGTAGTTCTCACTCTGGATCACTTAGTGAAATTCATTGTCCTGTAGTCTGCTAGTCATTAGGTTAAGATGCAAATGCCCTTCTTGGGCCTTAAAATCTACTGATCTGCAAAGCAATATAGTCAATTTGGAGAGTAGTGGTGCAGATCCGTTCAGAATAACAGTCTGAACTATTTCCTGCAATAGACTGGTATTCAGCTCTTTTATTCAAACTACATTTGCCAATGTATACCAATTATTTCCTGTCTTACAAATAATTTGATGTTCATATTACTCCTCAAACCATTTCCAGTTCTCTATGCTGTTCTCCTCTTCTAAATAAGGAAAGCACTATTCATAAAATATAGCCTAACAAACAGTTAATAATACCAATCTGAAAAGTGACTCTTTAATAGCTCCTATTAAGGAAGTAAAAACAAAGTGATATAATCCTGCTATTCATGACCTGTTCATGAATAGCCAATGAGGGTGATTGTAAGAGAAACTGTAAGCTGATGGCTCGTGGCTGGGGCTCATCATAAGTAAATAAATATACAGTGTATGTGGCTCTAACACACTTTCCCCTTCATGACTTTGGACTGTAGTACATTTTTCTCTCTTTCTTAATCCTCAGTGACTTAAAAACAACAACCACATATGCAATGAACAGCAACTCATTGTAATTGCAGGTGATGGGTGTGAGCCAGGTTTATGTAGTGTCATTGATTCTGCTATTAGGATAGCAGTTATATAAAACTTAGGAGCTTGAACTCCACCATCCATCTGCAAGCAGACCTGCATGCTAATGTTTCTATTGAGCCAGCAGGAATGGAAGATCTTCTTGAAAATGACTGGTGTAAAATATCTTAATGAAAGAATAAACTATTTTGGAAGAGATTTTGTATACTAGCTTAAGAGTTTTACCTTTTTATATTTTTACTTTTAGGTATTTATAATTTCCTCATTTTAAACAATGACTTTTCCTTGATAGTTTACTGGGTTTAATGCATAAAGAATGCTTAAATCTTTAAAATGACATTACAAGTTCATTCTCCTTTCATTATTTCCCCACTCACTGGGTCTTCATTTAAAGGAAGATATTAAAAAATACAGATTCTTTACTTACAGGGAATTGGTTCAGACAAATTTTTAATGCTCAAACAGCCACCAGGCGTTGGAATGCATACCATCTGTTTTCTTCCATTCCCTGTGTTTGTATAGTCAGCTTTCTCAATGTAATCAACTTATTCACTAGGAAAATAAACTGTGATCCCTATCTGCCAATTCTATTTGTCCATCTGTCTACCTATCTGTCAGACTATATCTGCAAGGAGGACTTAAAAGGGTAAAAGTTTTCTGAATAATTTTGAATACACACAAATAGAAAAATCTTTCCATGATTACCATAATTTTTTATTTTCTGAATTAAAAGTCACCAATAAATCCTTGCAAGTATTTTACTTGCATAATATAGAGAAATATAGAGAAAGAAAATATGTGTAAATAACCATACTGAAATCTAAAAATATTGAAGTCCTGAGCAAGTATTTATATATAATTTTTTGTCAACACTTGTTGCCAATTAACATGAATAGAGAAAGCTGGATTGGTCTTTTACTTTCTAAAATGAGTATGACCAAACTAAGAATTAGTGTCTGAACCACATGAATGGTTATTTTGATTTCTTTGGAAGGCTTTTTGTGCAAAATTAGTCATTTGATTTACTGCAAAACCAAAAATCAAATGTTTAGTTTTAAGCAAATTAATTTAATCCAGAATAATTTATGGACTTTCTTATCTCTTGTCATAGAATCTAATTACAAAAGCATCTTAGCAAAAATTTTAAAAGTTGCACAGAATAACACAAGACACTAAACTGGATGATTCACAAGTAACTACGTATTAGTTTCTGCCCACAAACATATATGCATGCCAACTACATGGTCTTGGTTTTGCTATCATTTTAATGATATAGAAAGATTCAAAATTTCGTAACGAAAGTAATTGTTTACTATGCAATTAAAAGAAAAGAGAAATAAACAGAAATTTACAGTAGACTCAGAAATGCTTTTTTATTCTTATTTTAAAATAGTAGTGGCTCATTTCTGAAGAATATTAAATCTTAAAGTACAAGACCAAAAAGATAGTTATTTCAAAATTATGTACTTGATTTTAAAGCCTGTAGATCCATCTACATGTCCAACTACTTTATGCTATAGTTTATTTAAAGCAGACCATAACCCATAGTATCAAATTTTTATTTTTACCGCAATCAACATTATAAAACACTTCTGAGTGTTGCTGTGGTAATTTCTGTGTGCATTTTGCATTATTTCAGCACAGTTTCTTATTTTCAATAAACTGCAGCTGAGATCTTTTAGACTAAAATCTAAGGGCAAAATAAATTTTTAATATTATTTTGCTTAATTTGTATATATTCAACTGTATTTAATTATAGGCTAGTAGCTAGACCTCAATACTTCATTTTAGCTTCATGTGAAGAGTGATTTGTAAGTACCTGATAGATACGAGGACATTCAATCTCTCAGGAAGTACCAATCCTCAAACCAGGATACTCTTGCAGAAGGTAAAGTATTATTACAGTTATTATAGCCCTGTGACATACAGAAGATATATTGACACTAGTTTTGGGGGTTTGTGGACTTGCTCAGCAAATGGTGAAACATCTTCCACTGTCTTCCATTACCCACTGCTGTACTTCAGCAAGACAGTAAAGGCTGGAATCCTTGAATCACATGGATCCTGAGTGAGTCTGTAAAGCCTGGGTTTAAATCCATATATTTAAAATAATGTGAATTACTATTTCCTTTGATATCTGATTTTCAGTTTTTCTAATGTTAGTGTTTCTGAAGCAGCTAGGGCTGGGTTAAAATTAAAAAAAATATAAATAAAAATTGAAATGTATAGCCGTGGGCTTGCTCTGCTAGGACTAGATAGCTCATAAAAAGTATGTATATGTACTACCTGCCTTCAGGACAAGTTAGAGCTTATCAACATGTCATAACTAGGAGAGATTTTGTTAAAGTTTCCTTTTTTGGGTAATTATGTCTTTCAAAAAGCTGCTCTCAGATGTTGTTAATGTAAGCATGAAAATAAATTAGAAGCCCTCAAAAACCAGCTTCTTTCTGTAGAGCCAGCAAATTCACATCTGTAAAGGCAAATGTTTCTGTTTGAATATGTATCATATACTGTAAATTATATTCCTTGCTAATAATAGCTTCAAGAGAAGTCTCTTTACTTATTGCCATATTGCTGCTCTTGGATAAGACCAAAAGGAACATGGATGTAACCGTCAGAAGAAAGCAAGCAAGAAGGTAAGGCCAGATTGTGTGACATAAGGCATGATTGCATGGCAGTCACTGTAGATATCAATATAACCTCAGTAACACAGATATCAGCATTGACTAAACATCTTAATATTTATTCGTTTTCCCAGACGGATTTCACAGCCTGACTCTGCTCAGTGCTACCACAACTACTATCCAGCCTGCTAGTTCACATATGCCTGAAGTAGTGTTGCTACCTTGGAGAAGGACGGTTTCTATTTTCACAAGAGAAAATTATTTCTTCCCTTTGAGGATACAGAATTTTTGATTGGATTGAACGGGCAGCATCTATGATATCAGAACATTGTTTGGAGGAGCCCAGTGCAGGCAGGTAGACCTAACACTGTTGGCCATGCAGAAAAATAAAAGAAAAACAAAGGCAGAGAAGAGCTTCAGAAATTTATGCCATTCATTATTTCATCTCTGATATTTATAACAATGAGGTGATTCAAAGGTGTGATCATATATTTAGTGCACATGATAAACTACAGAAAGTCACTCTCTGAAATCAATGCTGGCTAAGCAAATGATCACTCAGATATTCAAAATTCCTTTAAGTCCCACACACTTTTTTCCTTCTGATCATTTCAATGATATAGCAAACATTGTAAAAACATGTATCAGATTATTAGATTAAAAATCCTTCTCAACAGCCGTGACTCATATGCTTAATGCAGTGATGATAATGAACCTACTGAGTAATCCTAAATAATAAATTGCTTAACTATCAGATAACACCCTTGTTTATGTCATAACTAATAAAAATTTTTAAAAAATATATTTAGAAAAAAAAGGCACAAGCAGTAATGAAATATCCTTTTTTCTTCCCAGGGAGAGGAAGGAAATGTTTTTTAATGTTTCTGTTTATCACATAAAGGTTCATGGAGTAAAAAATATATTTGGTTAAAATCTCAGTACCTTTTTTAATGCAAGATTATTAAAAAGCAAGTGTAATTAGTGTCACTGATAAGCTGAGGTTATGAAATTCAAAATTTACTCCTTCCTCTCCACAAAAAATTAATTTCAATTATTTATTCCATTTTTCCCTTTCTTTTTTTTTTTTTTTTTTACTAATTGCAATTATGTGATTATCTAATTAAGTCATTAGCTATCAGGGCAGTTATCACAACAGAATTGCATCCTGGGAATACATGTTGTCTAAAACTTAAACATTCCACTACAAAGATGCCTTTGTTATGTGGCAGGGAAGAGGGAGAACGTAAATGCCCTTCTAGTGAAAAGAAAAAAGAAAAATTTCTATGAAGTTTTAATTGACTAAACTAAAAGACTATTCTTATAGAAGTGTCAGAGTGAGGAAATATTTTAATAAAATCAGAAATGTCCGCTATTATTTTTAAAAGTGGGCAACAGTATTTTGTGCAAATTCAGATAGCTTGTCAGTATGTGGGAATACTAATCTTGCAATACTCACTTTCTTAGTTGTAGGTGGTTTCATTTGAACTCTCTCTACTGAGTAGGAGGAACTCTAGACAGATGACTGACATCTACAGGCACTGGTGTTCTGTCAGCTGAACGTACCTGCAAGATCAAAAATTCACAAACACTGAGGAAGGCAATAGAGGGCACATTGTACTGGGTGTGAAACTGAAGTTTTTTCAACATGTACACATCCATTTTCAAGTAATTTTTAGGTGATATCTATATGTACCATTCAAATTAGTATGCAAATCAAAGACTGTACCTGACCTATAATATGCAACCAAAAATGCCTGAAATAAATGGAATTATTGTATGAGATAATGTTATTTGCATGAGCAAGGGTAGAAACCTAGTCTAGAGGCTTTTTTCCCATTTTTTCTTCTTTGGCAAAGATTCAATACTGAGTTGAGCAACTTTGAACTGTAAGGAATAAATGCTTTTGATGGAAACTGACATTCATTCTTCAAAGCTCTTTTGCAACTTGGCAAGAAAAATGTAATGACTGGGGTTGCGGGGTTTTTAAGAAAAGAATGATGCAGTAGTATGAAGGTCAACACTATAAAGACCCCAAGAAATTTGAGAGCTATAGTCTGTCCTAAAGTTCTGTACAAATTTGTTTAACATGGGAAAAAAGGGTAGAAGAGAGAAAACAAAGTGAAGCAAAGGATATCAATGTTTTCCAGTGATAAAACAGTGCAAACAGTTTCCTAATGACACACAGAAAAGGGTCAAAACCCCATAGCTTATGCAATTTAGAACTGGACTGTTAAAAACATTAATGAATACATTGAGGAAAAAAATTCTGTACAAATTCATGAGAGACAGCTTTATAACCCAAGATAAATCTCCTCATTCTGATTACCACTAGTCCTTGTTATTGTAGAAGAGCCATACCAGGATGAAAATATATATATATATACATCTATATATCTATGTATAGAGAGAGATATCAAGGCACCACAGCTATTTAACCCTAATTATCTTACCTTTTTTTTATAATTACAGAAATTTATCAGATGTTTTATCCTTTATTAACAGAGATAGATTAAATAAATAGAAAACAAAACCAAACCGAAATCAGTGTTAGAATCTTAAATAAGTGTCCTGGGTTACAACGTATTCTATTACCATGAGCTGTTGAAAACCAGATGTGCTGATGTTCCTTGCCTCCTCCCTCTGGACTAGCTTCTGTTAATAGGCCCAACAATGCCTTGCCCCATGACTCATAGATAACCTGCACCTGGACTATCTCCTGTTAATGGCCCCATCAGTGCCTTGCCCCATGACTCACCATCCCATTGTGAGATGCTCCGCCCAGGGGGAAGGAGCCAAGCATTCCCACTGGGATAAAATCTGGAGTTTGGAACAGCATGAGCAGCCCTTACCTGCTAGGATCTCAGAGGACAAGGACTACACCACCACTGGATTTTCGGAGGAGGACCAGACTTCTCCTTCTACAAGATCACCACTTCAACAGAGCCATTTCAAGGAGAACTGCAGCTACCGCCGAATCGGACTGCTCAGACCTCTTTCTACAGGATCACCGCTTCAACAGGACCATTTCAAAGAGAACTGCAGCTACCACTGCATTGGACTGCTACCAACACCCTGCCCGGCAGGGTGCCAGGTTGTACCCCTGACTCTGTCCGGCTTTAAACCAGTTTCTCTGTGTTATTGTTTTGTTATATATATATATATATATATATTAGTAAAAACTGTTATTCCCATTTCCTCATATCTTTGCCTGAAAGCCCCTTAATTTCAAATTTATAATAATTTGGAGGGAAGGGGGTTGGTTTTTTTTCCATTCCAAGGGAGGCTCCTGCCTTCCTTAGCAGACACCTGTCTTTCAAACTAAGACAATAAGTAATTGCTATATCCTATGTCTGCTTTACCTCTGTACCCCTTTTCTGATCTAGAGTATGTGTCAAGCCAGTAACAGACCACAGACTGAATCCAAAGTAAAGTTGATATTCATCTGAAACATTAAATTCTCTCATATGCACATATTCCATTACCCCCTGCCCAATTCATGTGGTACAGCTTATCCTAATTTTTATCCTACTCTGTGCTTATCTTCTGCATAGAAATATTTCACTGAAATATAAGTCAGTGTGCCCAAAATATTATTCAACAGCACAGGGGATGTCTTTGAATAGTGATTACTGATTTATTAAATATTCCAGACTACAGAGGTCAGATGAAATCATATTCCCTTCACAGAAAGGTAATCCATTCAGCTGTTTTGGTGACACCTGCCCAGCTCTTTCAATTTATCTTACAGACAATATTAATCTCACTCTTGAATAGTGTGAAAATCTGTTACAAACCAAAGAGAAACTCTTGTTTCTTTCTTGTATTTAGGAAAGTGTTTGATGTGTTTAAAAGCAGAAAAGGAAAGGCACATGCAACTCTTTCTGTCAAAGTAAACGTCATTCAACAATCTAGTGTGTCAAACAAGGATATGTAGGGCCAGGATCAGCATGCTGCAGCAATCATCTCTAATACCCACCATATGCCTTTAAGGATGGAAAATGTGACATGTGACAGATCACTGCAGATGAACATGGAAGGATAATGACTACTGGAAGATGTTCTCCACAGATTCCTCCTGCTCCTCTTTGCAGAACAGGACTGTGGGAGAAGTCAGAGAAACAGGGTGACATAAGAAGTTTCTTTCATAGGCTGCATTTTTCTGTTGTTAGTGTTGTGTTTTCATTAATATTAATTCAATTACCCCTGATCTACAGCAGAACAAATGAATTTTAGGACCAACATCCAGCATTTCATCCTAAGCAGTTTTTAAAATGAGAAAGAAAACCATTTCTATAAGAAAAACACTATTTAAAAAAAAAATCCTCTATTTTAAATCTTTCATTTTAAAATTTTCATAGAAGAAAAAAAAACATTGTAGGGGAAGAAGAGACAAGAAACAGAACAAGAATGTATGTGTGATACTTGTTCACATTTTTGCAGTTTCTAAAAATGCTGTATGACTGTTGTGCTTTACAAAGACAATAGAATTCCTACACACTTCACAGCAAAAAATCAGTTCTCCACTCCCTGCCCACAGCTAAAACCACACATCTATGTAATTTTTATTTTAAAGTTACATTCCTTGAAGAAAGATTAGAACCTTACCTTCAAAAATGCTTCAAAGTCTCAGAATTTCAGAGCAGTCAAGCTCTGGCATGAGATTTAGTTCATTTTGTGCACCACTGCAGAAGAATTAATTCATAAGAGCTTATACATTGATGGAATCTTCCTATGATTATACTGACAAGATTTCCTTGTACTTCTCCTGGGACTCACTTTTTTTTTGACCCAGATCTCCTCTGGGAAACGTGGAAATTACTCTTTACCAATCTTGTGTGTTGTCTAAATATCATGCTCGTATGGTTTCTCTAGTGATGTTTGAGAGCAACTGTGAGCTTACACTTATAACAAGGACTTTATGTTCTGTCCTGAAAGCATATTCTCCCCAGGAGTCATAGCAGCCCTTGCCTCTAGGCCCTCCTGTACAATTTCACAACCTTTTCATGACAATTAACCCATCAGAATTATACCCTGAGATCTACAGCATCTTGGCTTAACGCTGCATGCAGAATTTGTCTTAAAGACCAGAACAAAAAACAACCTTCAAAATGCAAAGAGAGTTCATGAATGCAACATTTCTAAGCATTCATTTTCTTCCAATCTGCATATAAATATGCATTGTTTTTGAGGTTAACAATATACAGCAGTAAACAGCATAAAGACTGGGAATGTGTCAAACAGGAAAAATATGTTTTTAAAGTGAATGTATTGCCTTTTAAAGAAGCACATGCTTGTGAGCACATGCAGTGACAGTTTCTTTTGCCAAAGTAGTGAACATATTGTTTCTCATTTGAAATTGAGGTAAAAAGCATGGCTGAAGGTAAGGTCTTCAGGTGATGTAACTTGCAACAATGTAAATACTCGTCTGTAAAGTGGTCAAGAAAACCTCAGCCTAGCAAGGAAACAGAGGCAAAAAAGAAAACTATGTGCATTATTCTCAGAATTCCAGGCTGTTTTGGGTTGGAAGGGATCTTTAAAGATCACACAGTTAGTTCCAATCCCCTACAGTTGACAGGGAAAATACATCAAGTAACACTGAACGATGAGAGCAAAGTGTTGCTGTTAACAACAGAATTGATCCAAACAGGACTACTTCAAAAATAAAGGCCACATCAGCAGTGGCTCAGCAGAACTGTCTTTCAGCATTTTAAGTTTTTGAATTAGTAATGTAACATCTGTCAGGATTTTTCACAAATGTATTAAAAATACCAGTGTGTCGAATAGTAATAGTATATAATATTATATAGTAATATAATAATAATAATACTTCATCTAGAAAGAAAAAAAAACCCAAAAAACAACCAACAAGAAAACCCCCAACCCTCAAAACAAAACAACCCAAAACTTTAAGGGTTTATCTATAAGGAATTAGAGGTTGGATATAATTTGCTAAAAAATGGTAAGAACTGTTATTCTTGTAGCAGCTCTCTTATCCTCCTGAGTATTTATCTTCTCCCCCATGTTCTTAAAGTAGCCTCCACTTGCACTGCCGGTGAAAAAAAGAAATACCACTGAGCTCACTGGCTCACTGTCTATGATAGGGTCATCCCAATATGAAAGGACAATATTCAAGGACTGTATGAAAAACAAGCATGATACTTAGTATTTTATGAAGTTTCTAATTTTTCTGTGCTCACAGAGGTAGATAAAACCAAACAAACCTAATATTCCTATGCTAAATAGGACATCACTAATCAATAACCCTCTTTTCCAGTAAGATAGACTGAGATTCAGAAAGTTCAGGTGAGCTCAAGGCATGCCAGGAATTGTCACACTGCATCATCCACAAGACTGTTTCCTGAAAGCTACCTGAAATCTTCCAAGAGAGTCTAATTGGGAAGCCTTTATCAGAGCCCAGCTGGAAAATCTGTGTGGGTCCAGTTCTTTAATCTTGATCCTTGTGAAATCTACCCTCCTACACTCACAGAAGAGATTTATGTGTGTTGTGCCTAGACACAAATGACAGTCCAAGATTCAGGGAAGCACAACATCTTCTGAATTGTTTTAAGTTTGCCATCCCTGGTTGGTAACATGCCCATCTACATTCTGCAACATGCCCAGCAAAAGTTCTTTGGATGGGTAGCTTGTACAAAAAGACTGTAGTGAAATAAAGTACTCAGCTATCAGGAAGGTCATAATTATTCAATTGATATGAGTAATAAAATCTAAAAGGTCCAATCATGAACAAAAATCTTTGTTCTGTTGGGCTGTTGTGCTAGTTTGAAAAGCAAACTAGTGAGAGAGTCCAAGTCAGAAATACAGTTTAAGAGGAAAAATAAAATAAATGCGGTAGCGCAAAAAAACAACCCACTGACAAGGTCAGAGCACAAACCTGACCCCCTGATAATCGGGGGGTTGGTAACAGTCCAATGAGATGGTGACTGCAGTCCTCCTGGAGTGATGGTTCTGTTGAAGGGTCTGGTCTTCCTCTGAAGGTCCAGCAGTGTTGTAGGAGGGTCTGGTCTTCCTCAGAAAATCCAGTGGTGTAGATCTCGTCCTCTGGGATCCCAGTAGGTAAGTCTGCTTCTGCTGTTCCAGGCCCCAGATTTTTATCCTGGTGGGAATGCTTGGTTCCTTCCCCCTGGGCAGAGCATCTCACAATGGGATGGTGAGTCATGGGGCAAGACACTGATGGGCCCATTAACAGGAGATAGTCCAGGTGCAGGTTATCTCTGAGTCATACAGCAAGGCATTGTTGGGCCCATTAACAGGAGATAGTCCAGAGGGAGGAGGCAAGGAACATTGCTACACCTGGTCTCAACAGCTCATGGTAATAGAATACATTGTAACCCAGGACAGCTGTACAGCTCATCCACAGAGCCAAGAAACAGTCTTTTCTCCAAAACATAAAGCATTTCATTAAAGGCAAAAGAAGATATCCATGTCTCCTCCCCAAGAGCTTGAAATATTTTAAGAAGGATTCTCCTAAAAGGAATCTGTGACTTATAGACATCCATAAACAGAAATAAGTTGAAAGAGAAGTTATGCAGAGGACATATTTTGTGTGTTATTGACATTTAGAAATAGAAATATGTTCTATTTACCTAGTAATGAAGCTGTATTAATATCTACTATATTATGCAGACAAGGAGCTCATGAGCATAAAAGATATCTTACTTGATTGTCTTCACTGGCTCAATCAACAGCACTGAATCAAGGACATCCAGTCATTCCTTTTAGGAAGAAATTTTGGGACTTAAGATCCCCTCATATTTGATCCAGTTTCAGAAGAAAACATTTTGGACTAATGCCAAGCTGTTTAAATAATACGTCAAATATATGAACAATAGTATTGTCACCTATTTTCAAAATACATGACAAGAAGGTGCAACTGCCGAAGCAAATCAATGCAGGAAGACTTTTATGAGGTGAGAGAGATGCAGAGCTGTCTATAAAGAAAGGTTGCTGACAGAAAATATCAAGTCCAGTTGTAAGTTACTGAAAACTCTCTTTTGATCTAACATTATTATACCTTCCTACCAGCAGGCCTCAAAAGAGAGAACATCAGAAAAGCCTTCATTAGCATTTCCTGTATGTGCATTACCACATGAGCCACAAAGTTCCAGGCAAATGGATTTTTCCACTGGTAACACATTTGGCTGAAATTTAGTTACATCAAATTATATAATATTTTTCTAATCAGAATTATAACATTTATACCTTCATCTGCCTCCAGCCTCACACTACTTCTTATGAAGGAAGGTTTAACCATACCTTCTGAACACAGCCAAGGATCTCTCAGTGAGTTCCAATTTGTTTGGAGTTTTCTCAGTGTAGGAATTTTCTTGAATATTTTGAGAGTTATAGAGTCATAAAATCATAGAATGCTTAGGGTTGGAAGGGACCCTAAAGGTCATCTGTTTCCAGCCTCCCTGCCATGAGCAGGGACACCTTTCACTAGACCAGGTTGCTCAGAGCCCCATTCAACCTCATCTTGAACACCTCTGGGAATGGGTAATCCACAATATCTGTGGACAAATTAGGAAAAAAACCCAACCGCTCCAATTCTTTCAGCCTGTGTTAACAGGCGAAGTGTTGTACTCCTGTGATCAAGTCAGCGGCTCTCCTCTGGACTCACTCCAACAAGTCTACAACTTTCTTGTGCTGGAGGCCCAAGAGCTACTTGCAGCACTTCAGGCAAGGTCTCACCAGAGCAGAGTAGAGGGGCAGAATTAAACCCTCAGCCTGCTGGCCACGCTTCTTTTGTTGCAGCCCAGGCTGTGGTTGGCTTTATGATCTGCAAGTCCACATTGCTGAGTCATACTGAGTTTTTCATCCACAAATACACTGATGTTTTTCTTCCCAAGGCTAATCTTGATCCATTCTCCTCCCAGCCTATACTTGTGTGTGGGATTGCCTTGACCCAGGCACAAGACCAAATCACTGAGACAGCTGGTAAACTAATTGCATCAATTCTAATAAGCTTCCAATAAGCGCTATTGCTCAAACTGAAATTTTTGCTTTTGTCTTTTATCTGTCACAGGAGTGTGACTATCACACAGGGAATACGTAATCTGTGTCTTACCCACTTCCCATTAAAAATTTGAGGAATTACTTGCATTTGCTTCAGAACAAGTTATGGTCTGGACTAATCTCATAAAATCAACACCCATGAACTTAAAGAGACAGATGTCACAAAGGCCAAAATATTATTCTTTGAGAAAGTGACAAATGCCAGAAATTGACAGAACATTACTTACTGTCTTTTTCAACAACAATCTTGTTGCTAGACATTAGTTTCTAAAGCAGAAATTCTCTCTGCATGAGGGACCAGATCAGTCTTCTGTAGCAACCTGCCTGTGATCAATAAAAAGGAATTTTGTGACATCTACCCTGTATTGCAGGGGTCTGGGGGTGTATCAACACACAGTATAAATTTAGAAAGAAAATTCTACATCCATAAAATATGTAGAAAAAGAAAAAAGGAAAAAAAGGCGTAAAATTCTCAAGTTTAATGTCTATTGTTTTCCTCAGCTTATTTTTTTTATTGCTTACTTGTTAGATTTGATCATATATCTAGATCTCACTTCCAGAATATCAAATGCAGAACTAAAAAATGAGAAATGATCTTTTGTATAATGTCTGAGAACTACATTTGCTTTGGATTTGTAATCTCCTTTGGCTTTGGGGAGTGAATTTTTATGCATGGGGAACAGTTTGAGCAGCCCTGGAAACCCACAAATATTTCTAGACATAATCTGCCTCCAGCCACATTCATATAGCATTAAATCTAGACCTGTTCCAGATTTACAGGGAAAAATTGAATTTTATTTTTTTTCTCATTATAGATTCTGTTGCTTTGGCAGTAGAATGGGCCAGTGTGCTAACAAATCCAGAGATGAGGGAAAGAAAAAGTTCACTCTTTCCACGCATATTGGCTAGAAAATGTCATTCAATAGCTATATTCACAGGGGAAAGGAGAACAGATGTAAAGAGAGGTTTTATATCTTTGTTGCTCTGAAAGTTATGGTGATAACAGTGCCACTTATACATATATTTATCCTCAATGCTTACAACTGTGATTCACTCTAACTTTCCAACTGTTCAGGCATGTGGGTATTTGTTACAGTAGTGCAAGCCCATTGCCACTCAGATTTAAAGCACACATTTCTTTTTTATTTCTTTTCTGGCTAACAGCCCAAATCCACACAGCAGGTGCTGTCTTAGGAATGTCACCGTCTAATAAAAGTACTGTAACATAACACAGAGCCAATAAAAATTTCTTTGCATAGACTTTGTTTTTCCTGACAGACTGGATTCCTAATAAGACAATGTCTACAGAATCTAAGGAAGATGAAAACATAAGCTTTATTGTTAAGTAGATAATTTTTCTCCCTTGTTTAGACAATGAACTCAGATATCAGGTGACAGAAGCTGTGCGAGATTTGTACAAACCTTTCTCTGTCAGCAAAACAGGCAGGGAAATGGGGAACCCTGGCATTGCACGTTGTTTTCATTATTTCTTGGTGAGAACTATGACTCCATTCATGGTTGGATAAAGGATTTAATCAAGGAAAATACAATTAAAACAAGAGGACTGGAGTAAACAGCAATTGTTTGGTAAAAGATTTGCAGATTCATTTTGTCTATAAGATCTGCATGGATGTAATTTGCAAACTTTGAATTTGTTAGGATGCTGCTTTTATTTGTCTATTTTGTAATGCAGAGCATTTCCAGGCAGATTTAATCTGAGATATGATTTAAACACCTGGTACTTCATAAATCCCATATTCACAAAACTAATTAGCAGTTCAAACAAAGGAAAAATTTCAGCTTTCAGCAATATTTTAGAGGCCCTGAAACTGGGAACAAAAGTCATTAGACATCAGACTGAAATGCTGAAGTGCAGACACAACAGTATTTTCAAGCTGGATGAACAGAGAGTGACATTACCTCCCTAATGACTGTTTACTTCAGCTGTAGATGCTATTCTAATTGACTTTTCTATTTTTTTCAAAGACAGACTTTCAAAACAAGGTTCAGAGGTGGAATATGTTTAAGAAGTTATATTCAACAGAACAGGATGCATAAGATATAAATACATATGTTTGTTCTTCTTTTAAAACTCTTTCTATCTGTCTTGCTCAGAAAGACTTTCAGCTCTCAATCTATTCTGGCTCTGCAAGATATCTAACAAATGGCACAATGCAAAAAACGTTGATTTTTGGTAAACAGAGGTAGATAATGTTAAACTAATCACTTAACATGAAGTATAGTTTTTAGTGTAGTAGAAGAGGTCATATTCAAGTGCATGGTGTTTTATTTTGAGACTTTCTGACAGAATGTGTGCCTGCCCAGCGCAATGCAAGTGCTTATGCAAACCAGAAAATTCACTTTTGCAACATGAATATACAGGCTATAATCTCTGTAAAATTATCATTTTTCTTTTGAATTCTATATTAAAATTGTATTTCAAAATTTGCAATGTCAAACCACCTCAGAAACAGGAATTATATTTCAGAATGTGTTGACAAAATAATCATAATCACAATAAAGATGGAAATACTGTAATAGAGTGATTTGATATAGGGGAGTACCTTCATTCAAGACAACAATCTAAACATGAATATGTAACTGCCAGAAATCAATAGGGCCTAAGCATAGTTAAAAACTAAAAACATACTTGAAATTTTCCTGACTCAGGGCCAAATCAACTAAGTAGTATCACCAGATTTTCACAGTGACCCATACAGTCTATTAACAGGCTTTTCTCCAAACTGTTGTAATAACAATCTGATAATATATTGGGCATACACTGAGCATACTTGCATAGATGGAGTCTACAGAGGAAGAAACACAATTATTGCAGTGCAAGACAGCACAGACTGGTGGTCTTAAATTAAAATATTAACTGCCTTTGAAAGCTGTTATTATTTACCTGCCAAATCTAGTAGTACTCTTAAATATGTCAGAAAATGTTACATTGGAGATCACTTCAAATATAAACCTTCAACAACACTTAGCAGTTGTGGTTTTTTTGTTGGAAAAGAAGAGTCGTAATTGTTAGTGCAAAAGTGCTGATTAATTCTGCTTTTATTTGAAGTGTGTGTTTTCACTGGCATTAACTCTGAAATTTACAGTAAATTCTCACGCACAGGGTGTTTGATGGGGCATCCCTTTCTTAATTTCCTTTCTTCTTGGCAGAAGCAAGCAGTGTAAAAAGGAAACAAAAGTAACTTTCCAAAGACTAGGTGGCTATTGCTAAGACTCGTCCATTTTTCCATTTCTTTCACGCTCTTTTTTTTGTTGCTTTTTTATCTTTACACAGACAACATAGAGTTTTTTCTGTGCCACCTTTAATTAATGAAAAACAGTTGAGAGGGAGAAAATGCCTTCAGGGAAGGGTTTACTTTCTAGTAAGGACTTTTCATTGCTAGAAGCTGACAAAGGATTTTGTTTTCCAGTGGTACCAGAAAATGAAAAACTTCTGTTCTAGAATATCTATGTCTCCTGAAAAGTTTTCTGCACATGTGATAAACAGAATTAATTGCTGCACTAGCTTTGCATAGAAGCTAAATTTCTCTCTCCATAATGTTATTAATGTTAATATTATGACGAGACTTAAGTGATATATCAGGATGTCATTGTGCTAATTCTATATATTCATATAATCCAGTCTCCTGGCAATTGAATAAGTAAAATAAAGAAAATCATCCCTTTTTAAAAGAATTGTTGGAAAGAAGTGGATACAAGAGCCAATTAACAATAGCAGAAATCTCCCCTACATAATGGAGCTTAATGATACCCAATATAATCTCCATCCACTATAACAAAAACACATCATGCATAATTGGGTTTATGTATTATTGCAAATAAATAAGTCTGCCTTATTTAATTCTGACCTATACTTTTACAAGTAGTCTGACCAGCTTGCAAAACACGTGACTTTGTTGAGTGAAGCAGATGGGCAGAATTACTTCATAGACATGTATAAACTTAAAGGTTAATGTAACACTCCGTCAAATATTCATGCACAAATACCTTTACATGCTACTCAATATCAAAGCATCTGAGCACTTCATAATGCGCACTGTGCATTTGCACCTCTGCTCTGATACAAGGAATTGTCATTTACCCCTTTCATAAGTAAAATTAAAATAAACAGAATCTGGGCAATAGCTAACTGAGTTAAATTCCTGTGGGACTGACCATCTTTCCCATCTACAGTTATCATATACTTAAGAGACATATTCTCATGAATTTCATCTGATGAATATACTACTGTTATATATATTATACTACTGATAAATGGACATGTGTAGCTGTCTGAGACCTTTCATTGTGAAGGCTGGTGGGCCTGCTGACCGAGGCACCGTGAGGGTCCCCTGGTGGGAAGAGCCCTAGGTGGTACTCCCGGTTATGGTGACAGAAAAGGCCTTGTCCAGGATGCTTTCTTTCATTATGCAAATGTAGCCCAGTTCTGCTTCCCTGGTTGGCCCGTTGACCTCCCCGCCCCTTTCTACCTTATCTAGAAGGTTCTCCTATTTCCCTGTTCCCCTTATTGGCCCTTGCTCCCTTGCCACTCCCTCAGAGTTTCCCCATTGGCTCCCATACCCTAGTCCTGCCTGTGTACCGACCCTGTGCCCTCAGATTATTGGTGCCTGATTCTCTCTTTCTCTGCTCCTACCCACCATATATATAAATCTGAACCCTTCCACTTTCACCCTCTCTTCGTCCTCTCTTTGTCTTGCTCTCTGGGCCTACTTCACACACGTGGCTGGAATAAACTTCTCCTGTGGACTCTACACAAGGACCCTTCCCAACTCTTTGCCATCAACTTACTGAAGAAGCCATCCGGTTTGTGTGTGCGTATGTGTGTGTGGTAGCCTGCCGAGTGGCTCCCAGCTGTAGACGCTTTTGGAAGGTTACAGCTTATCACCGCCAGAACCCCGCCGTAACATTTCATTGTCATTTTATATGCAAATGGTAGTTGAAAAGAACCTGGAAGAAATGGAAAGAAATCCGTTTGGAAGAAACATTCATTGTTAAACGTATATATGTGTCTGTATTGGGTTTGTGTGGCAAGGTTTTGGTAGTGAGAGGTCTATAAGGGTGGCTTCTGTGAGAAGCTGTCAGAAGATTCCCCCATGTGTGACAGAGCCAATGCCAGCTGGCTGCAAGACAGATGCACGCCTGGCCAAGGCCAAGCTCATCAGCGACAGTGGTAGCACCTCTGGGATGATGTGTTTAGATGAGGGAGAAAAAATGCACAGCAGCAATTGCAGGGGGAAAAAGGAGTGAGAATATGAGAGAAACAACTTTGCTGACCCCAAAGTCAGTGAAGACAGATGGGGAGGAGGAACTCGAGGTGCCAGAGCAGAGATTCTCCTGTAGCCCAGGGTGAAGACCACAGTAAGGAAGGTGTCCCCTTGTCACCCTGTGTGACACCTTCACTGGAGCAGATTTTCTGGCAGGACCTGTCGCCCCATGGGGGACCCATGCTGGGGCTGCCTGTTTCTGAATGACTGCACCCCCTGGAAGCAACCCACACTGGAGCAGGAGGAAAAGTGAAAGGAGTGGAAGAAATAATATGTGATGAACTAGCCACAAACCTGTTCCACGTCCATCTCTGATGCTGGCAGGAGAGGAACTAGAGAAAATCAGGAGTGAAGTTGAGCCCAGGAAGAAGGAAGGGGTGGGAGAAAGGTGTTTTAAGATTTAGTTTTTTAATTCTCATTACGCTACCCAGATTTGATTTTTAATAAATTAAACTAATTTCCCCAAGTCAGGTGTTTTGCCTGTGATGGTAATTTGTGAGCGATCTCTCTCCACCCTTATCTCTACCCATGAGCCTTTACTTATATTTTCTCTCCTGTCTAGCTGAGGAGAAGATAGAGCAGCTTTGGTGGGCACCTGGCGTTCAGTCAGGGTCAGCCCAAAATGTTGTTTATGCCATATTTAAGAAATAAGTCCCTTCCTTGTTTATCACCCTCAGCACAAGCAGGTATTTAGAGGAAATTCAGTACGTAGTGTGCTAGGAATGTTATTAGTTTAAATAATCCACTGTTTTGGTATGGGAAAAGAAAATGTTTTCTTTGAAAATCTGAACCATCAGCATCAAGAATGCTTGTTCTAAAGTAGTTCACTTCATTAGAACCTCTCTCCTTAAATGAATTTTTCTTCATATTTTTAGTGGGTGATATTGAAGTATTCATTATACATTTGTAATTCTAGTCCTCCTTTAAAACACAAAGGAGATCTTTAAAATCTTGTATGCAGAAGATTTTGCAAATGTTTATCAACTTGCTCATTGAAGTAAAAAAACTTTTAGGCAACAATCTTAGCAATGTTTGGTTTTACTAAATAGTTTTCTTATAAAATTAATTAGACAAGTGTATAAAATTTTAAGTAAAGGAGATAAGAGGACAAAAAGGAAAAAAAATGAGAGGAAAAAGAATGAGAGAAAGGAAAAAGGAGGACGAAAAGAAGAAAGGAGAAAATAATGAATTTTGAATTAGCACAGGATATTAGGGAATAATTTTTAATTTCCCAGTGTTTTTCTGCAGAAATCTAGAATGTAACTGTAAAATACATGTACAGAACAGCTGTGGTAATTTAGGTTGTTTGTTAGTTTTGTTCTCTTTTCTTAGCGCCCACAGTTATGTTTGTGTATAAAGAAAGTCAGTATCCTCCAGCAGTTCAGAAACACACCCATCAGGCTTTTTTCTCTCTTTTGGGGAGTCAGGAGTGTTTGTGGAATTTTAGAGGCTGCTGCTAAGAGGTGGGACTGTGGTGGTATGTGAGCATTTTTCCATCTGTTCCATTGTGATTTACCCAAATTCCACGCAGATAAAGAAGAGCTGTTATATCTGACAGACCTCCCTAGGCTGCAGTATAAACAGCAGGAAAGACCACCTGCTACACAGAAACTCATGTTACATCAAAGCAGCAAGGATGGCCCAATCCCAATCAGATGGCAGCAGAACTTATAACCACAGCATTTGTTTGGTAAGTTAGAAAAATTTAAAAAGAGACCTGCAGACTAGATGTAAAAAACCCTGTCAAGGATTCTCCAGAGAGGTGTAAATATTTTTCATAAAACAAAATGAGTTTATAATTGGTCTTGCCTGCTGTTCATCATTTGTTTATGTATGTATTGCCCCCAGATTTCTTTCACTTATATATCATGGATTCATCAGCCTCCACTTATATGAACTAAAGAGCACATTCTCTCAGGCCTTTGGAAAATGAGGTAATTCACTACCATGACTTACCTTACTCCTTCAATAAAAGAAATTTTCTTTACAGATAAAAAGAAAATATAAAAGTCTTGAAGACAAGCAGAAACTGGCCCTTTCTTTATGTAAGGTTTCCTTTCTGTAAATATTTTTTACTGCCCTAAAGCAGAGCGACAGCTAGAATAATGGTGATGTGTAATACAGTTTATTACTGAAAGCAGTGCTGAAGATGGTAGAATAAAAACATTAGAAAATAATCCCTTTCACACCTTGCTACTGAAAGAATAAGTTTAGAGCACCATCTCTACATGCTTCCCAATATATCTCAAAACTGGATCACTGAAAAGAAATCAGTCTTTATTTCTGTTTTTACTGCTCATCCCATTATCAGGGATAAATCAGGGTAAATGTTCAGAAATATCAGGGTAATGTTCAGAAATGTTGTGAGTTATAAACCTGGGAATGAGAGTGCAAGTACCTAGGCATATCTCCTGAGCTACAGAAGAGTCATTAGAGAGTAACTCAAAAGCTTAACTATTGGCCTACATTGGATTCACACCAATAACTTAGAGGAGAAAAACTCCATATGCCCTTACCAGTCCCTTGAGCAATCAAATCCCTCATATTTTACACCTGGACTTTTTAATGAATGGTTGCAATAACAGCAGGTTTGGGGAAATTGTGTTCTAATTAATATAATGTTGCACAATTTCAAACAGCTGGGTATAAAATGAACAAAACCAAAATTGCGTTTTAATTTGTTTAATTTGTTCTAACAAAGGAATCAAACAAATAAGATTTTCTGATTAGTTTTTTACTGCTCCCTCCCCAGCTGAATGTATAATAACTGAAGTGTGGACAGAGTTTTACTTTTTTTGAAACACAAACTTTTAAAGGAAGGCAAGGTAAAACTAACTAGAGGTAATAGAGTGGGAATGTAAATTTCAACACCATATTCAAAGTTTGGCAATGCATTCAAATAAGCTTAAATAAGAAGAGGAATAATGAAACTCCCATTGCTATTGCAGTGCATACGTTAGTCCACCCTCTATTACAAGCTAGAAGTATTGTATAACAGGATACATGTGACAAACCTTAACAAAGTTGTTTAGTATCACAACTGAAGCAGCTGAAACATTGCTGTAAGAAATGAAGAATCCTGAGAGAAGACTGAAGGAGACTTTTTAACATTCCTGAGGAATTCTCATGGTTTTGTCATTTTGTCACATTCAGTCATTTATACTCATATGCAGGATGCACAACAATGAGTAAACCCAATTCAGTCATGCAAAGAGCTGAAACTGTGTCATTCCAGCACCTAAGATCATGTTCTCATTCAAATGAAATATATTTTTGTCTCCTAAAATCTGTATGAAATATATATATTTATTATGCTTTCTGGATAAAAAAACCTAACCACTGAAAAACCAGGAATAAATGAACAGAAATATTATGCTCTTATTTGAATTATTGTAATCTTATTTCTTTGATCATATAAGTCTAAAATTTTAGCTAGTGGAGAACAGAAAAATAGATCTGTGTCTTACTGGCTAAGCGCAGAGTAAACAGATGCTCTTTTTTTCTATACATTTAACTTTCAATTTCATTAAAAATAGCATAACCAAAACAACCCCCCCAAAAAAACCCAAAACAAACTCCACAAAACCACCACCAAACAAACAAATAGTGTAATTTTCCCTGGCATTCAATATTAAATCTTATTTTTGCTTTAGTAAAATATAGAGTACATCAAGCAAGTAAACACAGATCTGAACTTTCCCTCCTGAGAAATCAGGTGCTGCTGTTTTAACTTTTGCTTTCTTAACACTAGTGATGTCCAGACAAATTGTTGGAGTGGAAGGGATTTACAGCAATTCGAAGGAAGGAAGGAAGGAAAGAAAGAAAGAAAGAAGGAAGGAAGGAAGGAAGGAAGCAAGGAAGGAGAGGAGCAAATTAGAAGATAAGTGGGTGCACAGCTTTTTTAATGGAAAATTCATGATTCAAATCAGTCACATTTTGAGAAGAAAAACTATGACCTACTATTAATGTAAAACGAATTACAGTCAGCTAACACCAGTTTTCATTAGGATTCCTTCCCTCAATTCTTTAGATATCCCCACCGTTAACATATTTTAAAAGACCTTAAAAACGTGAAAAAAATCTCTGTCTGAAACAAAAAAATACTTACTCAGATAAAGTCTTCCTTGCATTTAATCTGTAAAGGCAAATTGTCTACTTCATTCAGAGCATTTTCAGAAGGTGTTTATGCATTCTGTTTTTATAATATACTGTAGCTTTCAGATTAACTTGTAGTTAATATAAACTAGAGTCTTTTTAAAGTCTCTAAAAGGTAATGTGTAATGTTTCATGTTTGAATTGGCATTGTAGTTCCAATTGGACCTGATGAAATCCATGTCACAGAACCTGGTTTGAGTAAGTTCAACCTGAAAGTCCTTAAGGCAGTATCAATGAGGTTCAGAATACAGGGAATAGAGAACCAGATCTGCCCCTGTGTGATCATGATTCAAGTTACAGTAAACTTTATATCCTTGTAAATGAAATAGTCTTAACGTCTCTGAGTGCAGACCACGTGTGAACTGAAACATTTGATACAACTTCTATGTTGCCTTGGAAATGCCTAACAAATGAGCTAGGATTTAATGAGGTAATTGCCCCTCACAAGGAGGAAAGCCAGGAAACCCAAGACATAGATTTTGTCTCTCACATATACATAAATTAGGGGTAACATAATTTAAGTCACGTTGCAACTAGGTATCTCTGGTACCTTCTAAGATAATATGTTATGTATGTTCCCTTATGGTTACAGGAAGCTTTGTGGTGTTAGAAGCACACTATTTTTGGATAAGATATGAAACAAACCCCAACTGCATGCATTTTTTCAAGATTGCATAACGTTTTTCAGAGGAGCCAAATGTGTTAATTACAGTGTTACAGCCAAATTAAACTGCACATATAGTTGTAATCCCTCCATCTGATATTTCCTCTGAAACTCTACCTGGCTCTGGTTGGCTGTGCACTTCTTGCCCTATGCATTTGGGCACTATTGAGAGCTGAAGGCAACAGCAGAACTGAGTGCTTGTGGTAGATTCAATGACATTGCTCTCTGTGTACTTTGGAAAGCACCTTGTCACACCTCATAAATACTTGGTTAACGTACGCAGAGATTTGAACCTATCTCTACAAAGACCATTGCCAGTGGTCAAGGTGGGCATACCTTTGTTGCAGATGTTTTTTTAACAAGATAGCCCAGATAGTTTGGTCTGTTTGTGAAGGTTATCTTACCTTGCAGGTAGAAGGGTTCCTGACTCCATATTAAGCTTTTTAGTCAGAGGCCATTGGCCAAAAAAATTTATTGAAATATTCTGTCTTATGCACGTGAAGGCCTCCTACATTCTCTCATGCAGATTTTATTGCTAGTTATACAAAATCTGCTCACACTGATCTAATGTTTGACTAAGAGTAACCTATAAAATGTTCATATATGCATAACAAGTAGGATCAGCTACAGTCTAGTATTAATCACTGGTGCAAAGTCTGTAACCGAGAGTACTTGTATGGCAGATAACCAGGCACCTTTGTGATCACCCCGAGACATATAGCTTAAGAAACACTCTAATATACATCAAAATCCTTCTTGTGCCTTTTGAATAATAAGATTTTGTATTGGCATCTACAGTATTCCTCAGCAGTTTAACTTTACTCTTTTCTGTATGATCTTCATGCTATTCATATATATACTTCAGATGTAATATTAATTAGATAAAAAATAAGCAATGCTACCTGGGCTACTTGTTGGTTTTTTTAAAAATTTTGTTTATTAGAAAAATTATCAAGAACCACTTTGTTTTGAAGGATTTCCAATTCTTCATGTGTTTTTCAAGTGCTTAAAATTATGGTGATTGATGCTAACAGATGTTATTCCATTCGATCACTAATATTATCTGATGATTAACTTCTAAACAATGCAACAATATGTTACTTGAAATATTCATTTGCAGATGCTACAGAAGGCCATTAAAGTTCCTGACTATTCAAAAGACTATATGAGTACTGATACTAACTAGAAACACCTGCTGCATAAATACTCTAAAGCAGTCACTCCCAATTTATCTTGTGTGTAAGGGAGGATTCTTGTATAATGAAGTTCAAGATGGCTGTGATGCCTTAGGTTTTAACTTTCATATTTCTTAAGTTCTGGATCACTTAGTGTGTAACTCTGAAGTTTCTTGTAGCTTGTTAGCTGCTCTCCTAGGTTAGATAGACACAACAAAGCTTCTCTGAGCTTGCTATTCAAGGACACTCAGACTGTCCCAGGCCTGAAGGTGTAAACTAGGACCGCGAGAGAGGTGGAGATGTTGAAGAAATTACGTCATTAGCTAAAGTTTTAATTGGTGAATTTATGCTGATATACAAATGGACCAAACCTATAAAAGTGTGAAAAAGTCGTGACTAGTGGTCCATCTTGGGGTCCATTTTGGAAATAGCCTCTGGTTCCCCAGGATGTACCTTTGAAGGCCCTTCAAATAAATACCTACCTTTATTCCCTTACTTTTGTCTAGTCTCTGTTTTTTAGGTAGCCACTTCAAGGTGTCAGTTCAACATCAAAACTAGGAACTAGAGACCTGTAGTCTAATCTTAAAATGAAGCTGATGACTGACTTGCTGACTGTCTTATAAAAACTTTGTTGACACAAATTTACTTATAAACAGAGCAATGTGTAAACTGCCTTTACCTTACTAAGCAAAAAATTCTATTTGGGAAATAGAATTTTAGTGAAAAAAATAATTTAAAAAATCAAATTTTAAATATGATTGCTTTTTTGATAATTATAAGTTTGGAACCTGAAAATTTTGTCTAAACTGTGTTCTTTTCCTTGCTTGTAGTTGTGCTCAAATATTTTCCATGTTCAGAAATTTGAAAGTCAGTTATCCCTAAAACAAATAGATTAGTATGGCCATTCTTACTATTAGATCTTTAAGTGTCAAAAAGAAAATAGTATAAATACATTTTATAGTTTAGAAATTACCCATAACCTCATCTAGTTAGTGTTTATATTGTGAACCAAATGACTTAGGTGATTGGAAATAAATCTTGATCAAAACAGTGGGATCCAGCCTGAACATTACCAAAACTAAGACGTAGACACACATTTCTTTTCTAAATTCACCTTCAGATGGCTTTGGCTTCTTTATCATGTTTCCTTACCCTTTTATCTTGCAGAGAATATAAAAATTTCTGTCCTGACCTATTTTCTTACTGTTGTTTGAGTCGGGTCACAGGAGTAAACCATAGTACCTAGGATGTGCTCTTTTCCTTGGGTAAACCAGTGTCTGTTTCTCCTTTTCTCATTTACATAATACCTTGATGCTTATATTTGATCAGATGCAAGTCAGCATTTGTTACAAATGAGTGTCTGAGATTGCTTAAAAAATCATTGGCAAGGGTATGAGCAAAAGCCAGATTTACTATTAAGAGACTGCACAACTAAGATCATTGGCAAGATTCACTCTACCACTTACAGGACAGTTAAGGCACACTAAGGAAAAAAAAAGCAACAAAACCAAACAAAATCTAAGCAATCGAAACATGAATGAACTAAGAACTATCTAGGGTTGTGTGTGGGTGGGTGGGTGAGTGTGTTTAGGTGCATGTGACAAAGGATAGTGAGAATAAGGATGAAAAGGAATACGGCCTAAAAGTTTAACAGCACTCAAACTTAACAGTAATTTAACTTATACCTTAAGCCTAACAATTTAACAAAGGAACAACACTTAATTTATATCTAACCTGATTTATACCTTAAACTTAATTTATAACTTAACTTTAACAATTTAACAGAAGAATAACACTTAACAGCATTTAACCTAACATAACTTGGAAGCTATACTTAGCAACTTAGCAAAAGAACAACATTTAGCAACACTTCGTTTATGTTGAACTTAACCTCTTAGCAAAAGAACAACACTTAACAGCATTTAAGAAGTCATAAGTAACAAGCTTACTTACAGGCCTAACTCACTTCAGTATCCAAGGTACTCAAACATTTAAGAAAGCAGCATTTCTCCCACATTTGCTATAGCATATGCACACGTTTATTCACCCAGACAGGAAGAGTCAGTGCAAGCAAGGTACCTGTGAAAAATTCCCCTCAGATGTCTGTGAAATATTCACTTCAGATGCTTTTGCACCTCCCAATGGATGAAGGGTCAGACTTCAAGGAGTCAGGATATCAGCCCAGGATTCATTGTTGTTTGGTGATCCTCCAGGTATAGCAAACCTGAGGGTTTGCTGTCTCTGAGAGGTGTCCACCTCAGAGGGAGATTGCTGGCTGCAGCCCTTTGCAGTCCAGGAGAGCTCAAAAGGTCTCATTTTCGACCCCTGTTTATAGGGCCACAAGAGAATGGGCTTTAGTCATAACAGTGTTTCATCCTGGCCACAGTTTGGGTCGGCATATCCTGCGAAAGTGTGAGAACAGGAATGTTATTCCATTCAGGCAAGAAAAACATTTTCCAAGGCTGTTAATAAGGAAAACAGGAGCTTGTTAACAGTTCCTGGGAGCAGACAGTGTTTCTGATAAGCTCGGAAGAGCTGAGCCCAGGTGCCTAATGAGAAGTTCTCATTGCAGTGCAGCCTGGAGAGGGAGGACGGGATGCACCACCACAGCATTAACTTGTGGGTTTTCATTATTTTAAAACAATATTGTAATAATGATATCATTTTAAAATATGACTACTTTACAGATTGCTCATTATTGACCATTTTACAAAGTCAGCTTCAGAAATTATATTCTTTTATCATCCCTTAAACGGAATAGTTAGAAACAGCCTTCCTATAAAAGAGAGGACATCAAACAAGACTTTTAGAGTAATATAATTTTACCAGTGTTCAAGGACTGAGATTCTGAGGCTGAACAAATTAAGCATCTGAATAATTTTACATATTTGAGTAATTTGTATTCAATCCATTAGACATCAAGAAAATCACAAGCTGGAAATTGTCAGGGTTGTGGCGTTATGTAAGAATGTTAGAATGTTCAGTGATTTTACTTTTCTGGTATCTCTTTTTCAGTGGAATTAACATGATCTTTTAGATTAATGCATAGACAATGGCACTAAAGGGTCATTTCACAGATACACGGCTCTCACAGACATAAATATATAATTTGGCTATTCCAGATTTAAATAGCTATGTTTCATCACAAATTAAAAAGAATAAAAAGAACAAAAAGAGGTGAAAATGAAAGTTTTAACATTTGGCAAAGTATTATTCAAAACAGCTTTCTTAACATTCTGCTGCTTGCCCTACCATTAAGTACAATATGTTCTTATGTATTTTATAACATCAAAGCAAAACATGTTGCATAAACATTTAAGCAAATTATGTTATCAAAACTTTAAATGCCTCAATAAATCTCAGTGTACATTGGCTAAATGAACTACATCTACAGAGCTAAGCAGTAATCCACTGACAGGTCCAGGAATGGAAGGGAAACCAGCATTAAATGTTGATTTGTCTAGTAGTATTATTCTGTTGATTCCTTTCGAAAAAAATATGATATGTATTTATTGCATGAATGGTAGAAAACAGTATGGCTTAGTGTCAGTGAACAAGAGCTTTTCTATTCAGCTACTTTTGCCATGTCTGAAAGAAAAAATATATTTCTTCGTATCAGTGAACTGTTCAATACTGTAAACACCACCAGTGACCCATTAACTCCAAACCCTGGGAGCTGTTATAAGGGAAGATTGTAAGAACGTTGCATTCATTTCCTTATACTTTAAAAAAATGCACCTAGTTCAGTACCATAATCAGAAACTCCACAGTCTAGTGCCCAAGCTACAAAAATAACTTGAAGTTTCCCTGCAAGGAGAAATTTAGAGAAAGAGAGGCAAATAGATTTTCCAAATTAACTGAAACCCTTATTATATGTTGACAAGAAGTTCAACATGAGCTGGAAATCTGTGCATCTCAGCAATCCAACTGCATCCTGGACTACTTCAAAAGAAGTATGGCCAGTAGGTCAAGGGAGCTGATTCTCCTTCTCTGCTATCTTCTTGTGAGATCCCACCTGGAGTGCTGCATCCAGCACTGGGACAAATATAAGAGGGATGTTGACCTGACGGAGAGAGTCCAGAGGAGAGCCATGAAAATGATCAGAGGGCTGGAGCACCTGTCTCCTAGAAGACAGGCTGAGAAGGTTGGGGTTGTTCAGCCTAGAGAAGAGAAACATGCAGGGAGTTACTGCAGCCTTCCAGTACCTAAAGGGGACCTACAAGAAGGCTGGAGGGCTGGAGAGGGACTTTTTCAAAAGGTGTGCAGCAATAGGACAAGGGGAAATGGATTTAAGCTGAAAGAGGCTATGTTTAGATCAGATATTTGAAAGAAATTATTTACTGTGAGGGTGGTGAGGCACTAAAACAGGTTGCCCAGAGGAGTTGTGGATGCCCCATCCCTGCAGGTGTTCAGGGCCACATTGGATGGGATTCTGAGCAATCTGGTCTAGTGGAAACTGTCCCTGCCCATGACACGGGTTTTATAACTAGATGATCTTTGTCGTCCTTTCCAACTCAAATGATTACACAATCCATGTTCATCAACACCAAAGAGAATTTGACAACCAAGAAATTAATTCATAGAAGCATATATGCAAAATAATCTGCATGTAAATGGCCTAGTGAGTTGTTTACCCATCTAAACAGATAAATGCACAGATAACTGAGATATCTGCTAGTCTGTGGAACTGTACCATTTTGAAAATCAAGCCATAAATTCTGATAATGAGTCAGTTTAGAAGCAAGTACTGAAGATGTTCTCAAATAGTCAGTGATTCTGATCATAACACAGTATCATTCCAGCTTCATTTAGGTAACATCTTTCAAATCTCGGGTTGCTAATTTGCCATAATTTATATTACCGGATGCTTCTATGCATGATGAAGAAATGGAAGCAATTTTATGGGCTGATACCTGTAAGGGTATATTTAATACACTTTTTATACACTATTTTTTACTCTGTTCTGCAAAAAACACTACTTTAGGTTCAGAGACACTTAAGCCTATGCAAAATTTGGTAGTAAGATCCATGTGTATAAGCACTCATAGATGGGGTAATATGGTATTAGAAGATCAATAGAGAGACAAGCTCAAACTCACTGGCCTGAAATACAGATTTTCAGGTGATTTTACTACTTAATGAGGCAAAGAAATGCAGGAATGCTGTTCTAAATGACAGAAGCAGTAGAGTAGGAAGATCTTGCCCTAAGTGTAGGACCATCATTTGGAGAGACAATGGAGATAGGTGTGAATGTGTGATCAGGGAGAGAGAAAGAGAGAAAGAAGATCATGCTCTTATCATCCATTATTGATTAATTAAGACAAACTGTGGCATGCTGTCTGTTTTGGCTGTGCTCAGGTGAGGGCCCAGAACCAACCTCTGAAGCTGTTCACCACATGTTCCCACTTTCATCTTCGTCTTATTCCTTGCCAGAAATGTGCTGATGCATCTTTGCTTTGATTTGCAGTGCTCCTAGCTATTGACTTTTATACAATTTTTGGGTTAAGAAAGCCAAAAATGTAGCAGTTACGGCCTGGAAGAATGAATGAGCTAGATCACCTTGTCAAATCCCTTGCATGTCTGTTCTTTACCTTATTCTCATGCCTCTCTTACCATAATGCTAATTGATTTAAATCCTAATACAGGATATAGGAACATTCTTTATGTAATTACAAACTCTGAGTAACAATGGTCTTGTAGCTTACCTCATTATTAATGTTGTTTTTCCTTTCATTCTTCTAGGAATATACTGACATAGTTGCCTACTTATATTGGTAGTGCATATTGTATTCTTTTGCTTACATATTTTTTACCTAGTTATTTGTATTTTAACTTTATTTTATTTGAAAATATTGAAAGGGAGTTGTCATTCTGACTTAGATACAGACTGCAGTCTCCAAATAAGTCACATCAGTGACCGTCACTGAATCTAAATCTGTTTCTCTAAGTGCTGAAATAGTGTACAAACCAATTCCATCTCTTAACTTCTCAGGTGTAAGGAAGTAAGTCTCTAGGTGCTGATATGGAATAATCTGCACTTCTTTGTGATTTGCTATGTAGTGTAATGTCTTCTAAAATGGCTTCTGAAAGGGATTTGAGAACTCCACACTGTTTCAGAGTCTGATCATGCTTCCTTGAGGAGGCTGAAAATCCAGCTTAAACATGAAGAAAAAACGTCATCAGAAATCCTAAACTACCTAACCAGGCTTAATTCGGGTTGTATAGTAGTTCCAGATGTAGAAATATACTATATGCTTGTTAAGACATTAATCTTTCCCTATTGGCATATAGTTTTTTCCCCACTGATACTTCTGAAGGTCTGGCTGTGAAACAGTCCTACCACCTATATACTCATATTTGTAGAGATCATGCATTTGCACTTGCTGGTTTATATATACATGCAAAGTTCTTTGCCTTTAAATACTTACCTGTCAGAAGTTAAAAATTTAAAGTACTCTCCAAACAGTCCTGTTTTCAACAGAGTCTGCTGTAACTATCTAGACATGTCTAGAGCAAATTACAATTTTCTTTTTATTGTCAATGTCTGTGACTTAATCATGTGTTCATTTTATGCTGACCATTCATAACATCATCAGCAGTGGTGTGAATTACCTAATGTGGGATCATAAAACCTAGCAGAGTCCTATGCAGAAGTTAGAGTCTTAGCCATAAGTTACCATGCACCTGAAGTCTAGAATCAGAAACAGAGCAAAGTGTAGGAAAACTGCCAAATAAATAGCATATGAACATTGGTTAGAAATAAGAAAAGTAGTGTTGTATTGTGCTAATGACAAACCGACTGTCTGTACACAATTCCCAGTCATTTAAAATCCTTATGGCTAACAAGGGTTAGAGTATTGCTGCAAAAGCAGTTCCATGTTTAACATGCCTGTTCTGCTCTGTATGCCGAATCACGTTCAAAGTACTACAGGTATTTCAGATAGGTTGTTATGGGGTTAGGATTTTTTTCACAATGTTTGAGTTAATGTGCTATCTTGAATAAAATATATATATTATATAATATAATTAAAGGATGATAGATTTGTTTAACAGGCAGCTAATTCATCAGCAAGTATTCATAGATTTTTTTTGGTTCATATTCTTGATTCTTATCACTTTAAAGGTATGCCTTTGAAATTAGGTATTCCATTCAGACTCCTAATAATGGGTTTTTCAGTAGGACTGTTTAAATTTTTGACAGTATAATTACTAAATAAGGAACCTGTCAATTTTTCTTACCTCCAGAATCACTAGGGGTGACTCTAGTGGTGATCTGGGAAAGTTGCTCTACCAAACAGGCAAAACAGAACTATCTGCTATACTATGCAGTCTTTTCATCTGTCCTTTTTTCTGCTTTCCACCTTGGGCACATCAGCTAAATATGGAAGCCTTACTCTCTGTGTTTCTTCATGGTCTTATATACTTTTTATTTTCAAGACCCGACTCTCTTTTATCGGTATAAGACCTTCCTCATATATACACAGTATTTTCTTGTTGCAATCTCTGAATGAAAACATTTTAGAAACATATAGAGAACTCGTGTCAGATAGAGACACAGTAATTAGAGACACTGATACTCCAAAAAGCTTGAAAATATTGATTATGCTTTTAAGTAAAAGACAAATTTGTCATAATAAAGAGAAAAACTATTAGATGAAGTTTTATCTTCTTTGAAATTAAAATATAAACTTTGGGTTGACCACATCGATGTGACTGTTCCTTTACTCTGTGTATGGGACAGTTTTATAAATATAAACATTCAGCTGTTTTCCGCTTCAAATATTCACAGAGATAATTTTTTATTTATTTATTACATTAGACCTTTTATGTTAAAATTAGCCTCTTTAGAGAGGCTGTCTGGAAACTGAAACAATACAGAACCAAATATTCTTCTGCAGGACATAACTAAGGATAAGAGAATTTCTGTGCTGGAATCTACCTTTGTAGAAGCAATGCAAGTGGCACAGAGAGGAAATAGATATTGGGGCAGGACCCAGAGTATGTCAGGTACTTGTGTATAACTTGCACAGGATAAGAAGGAAAGGCAGCTGCTCTTCATGGCTGCATAGGGGAATAAAAAGCAGTATCAATTAAAATGTGCATGGCTGAAGTAAAAGAAATCCAATGTAATGTACTTGGTGGAGGTTTATCACTCTGAGAAAGGATGAAATCTCTGGTGTAGTAGAGACAGATTTGAATGAGAAGAAAGCAAGTAATCATCTTCCAAGACAGAAAAGGCACTAAGGGTCTACTAGATTTAAAAAGCTTGAGGAAAGAGAAATAAAGCTATCACACAGATGAAAGGTTTGAATTGTTTACACAGCAGTTTTGAACAGGAAGCAAAGACCTGTTGATCCTGCCTAAACTGAATGTACTATTTCCTATATTACATACACATGAAATAGTTTTCTTAACAATTATCTAGGTTCAGATACTAGGCTAAACCACTGAGAAAGAAAAATCTGTTCTTCAGGAGCCGTAAAATGCACACATTCAAAGAAAAAAAAGTCTGGTGACAAGCTGGACTAAAATAAAGTATGGAAATCACCACAATAATTTTGTGCTCAGTTATTTTCATATAAGCCAAATTCTACCTTTTGTTTCTCTTCTCTGAGAGTCAAAGATTTTACTTCCAACTTTCAAAAATTCATAAGTTGTTAAACTCAGTTGTGCTCTTCACAAAGACTCTGAAAAGATTGTATGATACCTAGTAGTTCTGAGCACATTCAATGGTTAAAACAGTAGTTCCCCATATTTTTCAGTTCATGGATCATTTTTTTTCCAATTATGGTCCAATATGGAGTCATTCACAAAGTTACAACTTTTCAGACTTCCGCACAGATGGAATAACTTTGGTTTTTTTAGGCATTGTTAATGAAGATTTAAAAAGAAGCCAAGGAAATCTGAGATTCATGCTACCACAGGTCAGCTGTCAGATAAGAACTAGATAAAGGCTGGAAACCACAGAAAAAACCTAAAGACATGACTCAGTTGGAAGGGAAAGTGCTCAGATCCTTTGGTTCTCCGTTGATATATGTAAGCAGTTTGAGTTTTGAATTCATTGTCCTCTCCAAGAATAACTCATTTCTCATGTCAAAGATGTGAGTGTGATGATGCCTGCTTCCTATTTTTTTTTTGGGGGGGG
>VXAZ01004308.1:410938-428560 GCA_013399875.1 Gymnorhina tibicen | reverse complement strand
GGGTTGGGGAAGGGGGTGTTGGGTCTTAAGAACCAGCTTCCTTTGTTTCCTTAACCAACATCTCCATGGAATTTCAAAACATAACCTCTTCACCTTTTCCAATAGGTAGCACAACAACAGCAGCAGAGGGTAATCATTTGCTGACATGATGTAAACAGCCTTCTGTTTGAGGAATGAGAAATGAAGGGCTTGATGAATTCTTCCTTTTCTTTAACTGCACTGGAGATGCAAGCACTGGTGACTGGTGCTACAGCTCCCATCTGTCAGCAAGATGCGGCAGAAGTGCTCGGATGCCTTGCTACCCTTCTTTGCAATTTGTCTGTTTCCATTTCAAGGCTGCCAGACACATTTTCTTGTGCAACTGAATTCAGTGTCAGAAGGATGACTTGAGAGGTGAATAATTTGTGCTGCCAGGAAGAATTGAATTTGTAGTCACCTTGAATGGAAAACGGTACATTGTTATGGATTGTAACCTAAACTCTTGCTCTGCCCGTCAGAAAAAGAGGAATGAAAACCAGCCACAGAACAGCATACTGCTTGTTCTTTATTTTGCTCCTTTTTTAAAATTTCATTTCTTATTAGCAGCAATTTGCTTTAGCAACAGAAGACTTGTTGATCCTGCGAAAGTATAGGGATGTACCTCCTGCCACTCATGACTGATATCTCTGGCATTAGTATCCCTTGAAAGTAACAATACAACATTGAATATGTCAGTGATGACAGTAACTGGAACACAGATATTTAATAAGTAGTTAAAAAAAAAAAAGGGATTAGGATGGCATCATATATCAGTAATGCACCAAATGGTAAAAAAATAAATGGGAGTGGTATGAGTGACAGAACACGTGTTTGAAGATAACGATATTTTGGTAAAAGAGTTCCTACATATACCTGGTTCTCTGCTGGATCCCCAGGATATTATGGGAGATTATGCTGTGCAATATGCCATATGATATGATTATGTGTTTGAGAACAAAACCCTAGAGACAAAAAAGGCAAAAAAAAGTTTTTGTCCACCTGAATGCATAGTGAATGTTAATGGTTTCATCAACTGACTGTTAGCTATTTTCAAATTTTGAGCTTTTTATATAATCCAAATGCTTGTAATGAATTAGATAATCAGAGTGATATTTTGATTTTTTTTCCAATATGCGTGCTTTGAAGTTTAGATGCTGAAAAAAACATCAGAACTAATCCTAAAGTAAATGCACAACAAAAAGAAATAATTTTTCCTATTTCCTTAGATACATGGGTGCAGAGACGCAGAAAGGTCTCAGAGCCCTAACTTTCTAGATACGTATGGGTTCTGGTCCTCATATCAAGCCTCACTGTGTTTGCTGGGGCAGTGGTTATTTTATTTTTGCTAAAAACTCAATATTTCTTCTAAAGAAAAAAATAAAACAACAAAATCAAGGACTCAAATGGGATTGTTGTAATTAACTTCTGATAAAAATATTTCTGGACATTTTTTTCACATTAATAACCATGTCTGTGGCATTATAAGTTAGTTGAATTAAAAGTAATGTGTGATAACATAGAATTTTTAAACATTTTTTTATGTGTGTTCTACATCACTGTATGATGAGAAACTGAGAGATTTGAAATAGACTGACTATATATACAAAGCAAATTCAGTGGAGGTCAAAAAGGATTAATTGTCCAAAGATATCTGCTAATTGAAGTTTACAATTCTTCTAAAGGATATTCCCCCTTGCAGTGACCTGCAACACATACAAAGGACTTCTGTGAGCCATTTTTGTTTTTCAGTGTGTTTGGGAACCCACCTGTGCTGATTTTTAGATCCCTCATTAATAGTACTCAGAGGCCAAATTTCAGACGTGTGCGTCTTTTCCCTGGAAAATCTGAAAAGGACTCTAAGAAAAAAAAAGAAATCAAAAAATGAAAGAGAAAAGGAGTTTCTGTGAGTAGCCTACAGCTCTGAGGAGAAGTGTTAATACCCTGAGGGAAGACAAGATATGATTTACTGTGGATTTAAACAAGGTCGAAAATGAATCTTGTATTTTGCTTTTGAATTAGTTTTATTAAACAGTTCATGTAATCACCTATTCTATGTGCCATTACATGACTTATACTTTCTGTGAATAAAGTTTCAACATTTTCAGCTGAAAACATTGGGACCTTTCTTCCATAAGATGTGTCGAGATGAATGGAGAAAAAATAAGAAGCAACAGGAATGAAAACCAGGAATTTTAATTCAGTATCAATTTCCACTATGCTAGATCACATTTTTAATCAGTTCACACTCCAAAAACAAAGCTCAGTAGTATTATTACTGGTTTTCAGTTCCCTATATCTGCAGCAGAGCTACATGTCACCTCTTCAGATGCCCTAATACTTTGTCATTTTCCTTAAGAGAGGAAAAGGAGTATGTGTCATTTTGAGAAGCTGATCCCTGTGGTGTAAAAACAACTAGCTCTTTGGCATCCTCAGTGCTTAAACACAAATTCCATTATCACACCTCAGCAAAAATGTATAATGCCTACATAGAGAGAAAGGATTAGTCAAAATCCTTTAGAAGGTTGACAGGAAAACCAGAAGTAGGTGTCTTTTAAAATATTATCCTGAAACTTTTTAGCTAAGCTAAAAGATAGCCAAGAATTTAAGACATTTTTGCTGTTAAAATTTTCTGTCACTTAATAGTAATTACATTCATAAGCCCCATACTTCACCTATGCTTCCCCCTTGAATACATGGAACTACTACTGAGTGAGAGGGCAGTTTATTTGTGTGTATGTACATATCCACACACACCCCTCCTCGATATGTTTAGGGAATTGCCCGTGTAATTTTAAATAGGATTGTTGAGGTAAAATTCCCAGTTACGATGTATAAATTGTTTGGGGATTTTTAAAATTTTTATTTTAAAGCCTTATTTTCTTGTAAATTATGTCTCCATTTATATTACTTTATACATGCAATTACTCTAAACAATTTACTTGGGGAAATACTGAAAGATCTGTGGGGAAACTGACATGAAATTGGTTCCCTAATTGCTTCACTCTATTTTTGTTTTTTTTTCCACTTAGATGCCTAGACAGAGGTGTAATAGATGTCGAGAGTGATTCTTATGACTACGCGTAGTCTTTTTCTTGTATTTAAAAGTGAAGCTTTCAGCTTCTGAACATTAATGCCAGGATCTATCCCAGGAGGTGGATATGAAGTGTCAGTTCTGTTCACTCCAAAAAATGGTGAAAAGAGCCATGGTGTTCTGAGCCCATGTAGATATTCCCAGTGGTATTCTTGACAACAACATTCCTCTGCTCAGAAACATTTTGCCCTGCATGTGACATTTACGTAACTTACAAATTTTACCTATGGTCTCTTGGTTTAATTTTGTTCCATCCTCATGAGGCTGTCATAAAAATGAAGCCACTCAGACATGAACTGAAAATATAATGTATAAACAGGTGTTTTCAGGACTTCAGAATTGCTTTAGGACTCAGGTGGTGCAATTCCACAGAAGGAGAGGAGACTGGAAAATGTGCATGCTCTCAGACTCTGACCCCTTGCAACAGACTTTTCATCTAATTGCCTATGTACTGTTTGAAAGCAGAGCTCAAGCTCCTAGTGTGTGAAATAAGCTAATATTCCCCTGACTATTCTGATCACAATACTTATTAAAACTTTGTGATATTGTAAGATTTCTTTTCATTATGTTTTTTTTTATTAATATATTTTTGGTCGTCTTTAACATGATTTAAAGTAAATTGATACACAAATTACAAAATCCTGAAAAAACAGTGTTTTTCTCTTGAGGTAGTAGGAGTGTAGATTAAGGGGTAATTTTGCTAAAGTCCAGGTCAGCCCAAGCCTTCCATTTAAAGGAAAAATTTTTAAATTGTCAGTTCTTAATAGATCCATATATTTAGTCTGAGTTTCATAAAATACGATAAAAATATACCCTCTAAATTCATCAACTGACTGTTAGCAATCTCAAAACAGTCCAGACAAAGCAATTTTAAGACAAACATTGCTTTCCTAAGTGGAAAAATATGCTTTCAGATCAAAAATCATACTATTCCAGGAATATATGTCCCACAGAATCCACACAGGAACACATAAAAATATCATCTTCTTCTTTCTGAACTTTTGATATGCTGTAATTTCTGTGTCTTCCTTGATTGTTCTATTGCCATTAATTTCTTTCAGCTTTATGACGGCAGTTCAGTGCTGCTTGTAAGTCCCACCTTAAACTATGCTCTTCAGAAACCCACCTCTTAAAACACACACAATTATATGAATATGATAGAATTAATATTATCCTGAATTTCTATTTGGTCATCTAGAAGTTCTTTTCTACCTCATAGGCAGCTATTAGAAACAAAATTGGCAGTTTGACCAAAGATAACTTCCCAGACCTAAATCTGGAAAAGTTATTGGTAGAATAGTTCAGCCACATTTCCTTTCATAATTAATCTGTGTTAATATTTAAATATGTAGGGAATGAATTGAAACCTATTACTACAGTTACTTATTCTGTTTTCTTGGCGTGTATAACTACCAAATTTATTTGGTTGGAAATCAGGCTAATTTCTCAACTGCATGGTCTTTTTGCAGCAGAATTATTTCTACTGTACCATCTGCTTCTTTGGGAGTGAGACCTATCTAAAGATGTGGATATAGGCAAACTACTTTTCAGGATGATATTCCTCTGCGAAATACCTGGATTTATTTACTTGTGTAGATGAAACACTGGGACATGTTCTCACCAGGACAAAACAGCAATATGTTCTATTACAGTCCAAGTTTTCTGTTCATTCCTTAAAACAGATGGAGGAATAGAAAGCCATTAAATTCACTATTCATTGTGCATAGGTAAGTACTGGAACACACCAGACAGATGAGAAGAGCAAGGTGTCAGCCTCACCAGATCATCAGCATGGTTCCTGTGTGTAACAACCCTAGAGCATCTAAATAACCCAGCCATTCCAAGAATGGCCTCTATGTACATGAGCCTGTTTTATCCTTTGAAAAAGTGACAGAATAGCAACAGTATAGAGGGAGGTAAAGAATTACACCCTAGAAGTTTGTTACTTGGTGCTTTTTTTACCAAAACCACAGAATCTGCTGTTTTTACCAAAATTACTATTTTCCCAGGTACAGAATTACCTTCGATGAAGATTTCAGTTGGCTTCTGTGCCTGTCTACATATTTAGAGCTCACATCTGAGTAATTTTCATAGATGTATTGTCACATATGTAAACATCATTAAAATGAGTGGGTTTGGTATATTATATTTATTTCCATACACTATAGTAATCTACTCCATGCTCTTAAATCTTCTGGGTTTTATTTCTTAAAGAAAAAGACACTCATTCCATGTCTTCGGGTAGAGAAATGAATGGTTAGTTGGCGTAAGATGTACAGACAATTCAATAAAGGATTCATCTCCCTATTTGAATTCAGTTTAACAATTACTAACAGAATTACTGTTAGACTGTATGCTAATCAGAATACCTTGATAGAATCAAAATTAATTGCTTTAAAATTAAAAAAAATCAGGAAAAATATCTTATTCTGATAGCAAAAGAAAATCAACTTCTCATAAATTTGTATTTCTGATCTTGGTTTCTATTAATTAATGTGAAATATAGCAAAAATCATAATTCATTTTTCTTTTCTGCAGAAGTTTCTATTAAGTTTATCGTGACTGAAACCACTTACCAAACACTGAAGTAATGTAGTATCTTTTTAAATACAAAATATACAGGCTTTAAAATTTTAGGATGTATTTAAGTCCTTAGTAGATAAAATAGTGGGCCAGTTTTAAAGAATTTTATGCAGATATATACACATCTAAGATATTGCTTTTGAAAGTTATATTTAACATTGCATGGTCATATGCCTGTGTTTTCAAAAACCTTAAATATGTGTTGACTATAAGCAGAAAATGAGAGTCAAACCTCCATAAATACAAGCTGAATTGTTAAAAAAAAACAAACAAACAAAGAAAACCAAAGAGAAACGAAGCCACAGCAATGTGTCAGGACATTTAACACCATAATTTTCATCTCATTATTTCAGGTCATTATATGCTAACATTGTTCTTGCTATCATTTGTCTCTAATATCTCAACTGTTTCAAAGACAAAAATCTCTTTCAATTCTTAATTTAATAACCTTGAATGCTCAAAAAAAAAAAGTAAAGAAAGAAGCCATAAAAATAAATGTATAGCATTTATTTTACTTTCTAGGATGTTTAATCTTATCAGATGATTTTTAGCTTAATTTTTAAATAGGAATATTATATCTGTCAGAAGTAGATAGGGTTCTATTTGAAGGCTGAGAAACACAGGAAGTGTCTTAAAAGCATTTTAATACCTTCTGATAAAATATCTAAAGGCTAATCCAATGAGGATTTCATTATATGCAGTCATTTACAGAGACATTCAGTAAGTTTAACTATGTATAAAACTCTGCACATTTCAACAGAACTACCTCTTAATATATTGTTTTAAGGGAGATCAGAATAACATAACAAACTAGTCTCAGATATTTTGGTAGGTCAGCAGTCTGCATAATATCTTCTTAAAAGAATAAATTAATTGCATAATTTTTCCTAGTGTAGCTTGATAACTTGTTCTGTTACATTTTTATCTCTACCATGTAGACAATATTGTACAAGGAATTATTATGCATGAGCTCAGAACCGTCAACATGAGGAAAGACTAGGAGTTCAATGTTCTTTTCAGCAGTGAAGATTTCACTTAGATTCTAATCTACATTACATCTGTGTAAAATACTGAAACATAGAAAAGATGAACTGGGTTAATGAAGGGCTGAATGAGGCCTGCCTTTAACAAATTGAATTCTAGATGACAGAGTAGTAAAGGATTGTTTAAAAGGTTAGGAAAGACTAGGCTATAGTGACACAAATCTTTGTCTATGGCTGAGTATTGTCCTGAAAGCAGGGTTGGGAAGGCAGGTTTTTATTTCCCAGTCCCAAAGCATGCTGTAAGACAAGGAAGTCATGAAATGAAATTTTGAGGATTCATCAGTACATTTTAATAGAAAATTACCTACATCCAGAAATCAAACAAAAGATTAATGAAAGCTTTTCTGTCACTTAGCATAGGGTTAGTAAATATGAGAATCCTTCCTTTGTTTGATTTCATTATCTTTTTGAAAGCAGAAAGTCAAAATTTTTGAAACTGTTTTCTTCCATCTGTAGAGGTCAGCTTTAAAATCCATAAATTATAATGAGCAACTATCATCTATAACCATCAGTCTTGAAAAATGTGTGATTCACACTTAGGTTTTTCTTAGCTAGATCTTACTACTCTCCTTCTGCAATGCAGTGCTTTATGAAAGTATTGCTCCATTAAAAACAGTTGATTGGTTGCTATACTCTTTTCTTATCCTTAATCAGAAAGTTGATTTCAGGAGCATCAACATACCCATAGTAATATATTCATCTGCCAGAAGCTGTCATAACATCAGCTAATAAATTATTTTATGCTGACGGTTGTTACAACCCCACTGCTCAAGTACTGGAAGATGAGGGAATAAAGCACGAGGAGATGAAATTGATTTTTTATCCTTTCTGCTAGGTAATAATGCTGAACATCCATCTTAACTTTTAAGATCAAGGTTAGAAGCTAATATACAGCTGAAAGCTGGGGGGAGAAAGAATCCTCTAGATCAATATTATGCATTATAAACCACCTGCATGCAGACAGTGTCAAAACTAATACTGTGGCTAGAGTATGAAACTGGTAACATCAATTTACCACTACCTTTCTTGGAGTTAACATGAGAATGTTACATTGCAGAGTGCCAAACTGTTCTTTTACTGAATTAGTGATATTTTAGTCAAATGGCAAAGTCCAGTGGAACATTAACTAGGATTTTGGTTCACGTTTGAATAAAACTTGCACTAAACAGCATTTCCTCACAAATCTCTGTACCTGTTTCCAGTCAATGTTTATAAAAATACGTTTTTCTGTAAATTAAACCCTCTGCAATACATAGGCAGCCTCTGCCTAAAACCAGGCTCAAAACTAGATACTGAACCTATTACTTTTAAGAGGTTCTCATTTCCAAAACACATTTTTTTACCATAAACTCCTTTCATGAAGGCATGTTGAAGCATCTTGGCACAGTGCAATAGATTGATAATATCATCCTAAGTGAAGAGCTTTCTCAGCATAGCTTTTCCTATGTCCATTGGGTTGGTCACTCTGGCAAAATGTGTGAACTGCCAGCTGTCTCTCTTGTCTACCCTGCCCGTATGTCAGACTAGGTTACATGTCTTGTTAAAGAAGGTTACAATGATCAGAAGTCAGAAGCAACAACCTTTGAGCATCTGTGGCCAAATTTATTTAATGTATTTCTCCCATCCGGGTGCTTTCTGTGTTTCTGTAAGGTTTACTGACAGGTAAATGTTGCTGAAATACAAGTTATGGCAAAGCTCTTGCATCTTCCCAGGCAAGAATCCAAGATGCTTACCCAAAGCCCTTGATCTCTGCTTAGCAAGTTTATTTGTTATTCACCATCTGTCACAAATCACTCAGGGCAAAACTGTGGCCTCAGGGCTCTTCTGAGTCAAATAGGAACCACACATGTGCACCCAAACCCAGATGCAGATAAACCCTTAGTCTTCAACTAAAAATCTCCCTTCATCACACTTCCTTCATTTTTAAAAAAACCTGAATTATTAAAAACTGAATGAAATTCCCTTTAAGATGGGACAGATCTAAAGCATTTTTATACTGTTTTAAATTTTTACTTTCCTTGTTTTAGCTAGCCCTGTAACTCAGAACTCGGCCCTGTCTGAAGTGTTCTAAAGCAGCTGCTTTGTTTATTTACTTAGTCTTTTGGCTTCAGCTGAATTTCCTGCTGTGCATGGCAGTAGCAAGAGTTGGAAAATGAAGGCGCAAAAACAAACCAAATGAGCACACAAGCTGATAAAAAGACTTTGATTTTCAGATATGATACTTTTGTCAGTTCTCTAAACAACTGTAAAAACATAAACTAATGCTGGTGGCTAACATAAATTGCTTTTATTTATTTGGCCTATAGCTGTAAGCACATCAAATTGAAAAATAATTTATATATTATTTATGTGTCTCCAGGAAAAGTGTATTATCTCTGAGGGTAATATGCTAATTAGAAGTGATCAGAAAGGTTGTGAATAAATTTATTTTCAATGAATTGTGATGATTTATAAAAAGAAAAACTTTGGAGGAAACTGCTTTATAGCAAGTACTGATGTGAGACATTAATATAGGTTATTACTTTTAAAAAAGTTGTTTTAAATTTTAGAAAAGTGAGACAGAAGAATTTCAAATGGCTACCAAACAATTCAAGCCATGCCTTAATAGAGGCTAGAAGTTTCTTGTTCATTTGACTGGATCATTACTGATAATGCAGGGCAACATTGGACTAACAATTATGGAAGAAGTTACAAAGACCATAGCTATGAAAAAGTAAAATCTAATTTCATCTCCCAGTGAAAATAATAAATTAAGGAAACAGTAGTATTTTTTTAAATCAAAACATAATAATACAGAGCTTTTATTGCAATAGTAATAAATTTCTAAATTCTAATATCTTCATTTAAGTTTGCAATATATTCTTTTCTTCCAGGGAATCCCAGATGGGAATAGAGGAAAAAAAAGAAATAATCAGGATAACTTAATGTTCCATATTTGATAGAAATGTCTATTTTATTTTAAAATTATTAAAAATAATGAGAGAATATTTTAATCAATTTACAGCTGAAGTATCTGTGCTTCAGAATTCGAAGTGACCTGCCTATAACATGATTCAGAGTTGATCAATGGCAAAGGCAAAGCTTAGGATATCTCATTCTCAGACCACTGTCCTATGACTCTACCGTTTTGCCAAATAATGAAAAATACCATTACCTGCCCTTTAGCATGAAGTGGCAAGACATTTAGTCTTTGTCTCTTTCTTTATACACTCATAGTTCTGAACTTTCTAATTATTCTTGATGCAGCCCTTAATTTTCCAGCATCTGACGTTTGGCCCTTATGTTCCCTACTTAATTTCACAAAGTTTATTGGTAATGAATCTCCTGCCCAGCTGAACCAGGTTCTTGGTTTAGCAGTTTTTCCATGCATCTCTCCATTTAGGGGCATCCTTGCCTTACTGAAGAGATGTTTTGTGCAGGAGGGTTGGGGAATTGCATCCAGAGAGGGATCTTCTGAGTATAAATTTGCTATTTTTCTTAAACCGGCTTCTCTTTTGAGATAAGATTTCTTCAACTTCCCGATCTTTTAACTGTTGCTTAGCAAAAAGGGGAGAGTAATAGTTATAAGACTCCCAAATTTTATTTGGAAAGCCAAGCAATGGTTTCATGCCAATGAAGAAGTCCATTTTTGTCCTTTGTAAACAGTACTGAGGGTGACTCACACGTCACTGCAAAGGCATCAGAAAGATTAGACTCATAAGGGAACAATTACCTAATCCTATAACAGTGCAGAAACCTATTAAAGATTAGACATTAACAACAGCCTGGGAAAACAAAAAACAAACAAAAAAAAACCCGCACACAACCCCCCCCGCAACACATTTAGAAGAGAAGTTCATTAATGCATTAATCCTTTCTTTGTATCTTATGCATGATACTTTCAGACTGTTGCAAGTGGATTAAGTATTATAATTGGTTTCAATTACTCCATTATTTCCACCAGAGCAGCTACAAATCCTCTCTTCTATAGTGACATCTAATGTGGTTGAGGGGATGTCTAAATTAATGTGTGTTCTCATAAACTATATCCTATTAAAAAAAAAAAAGGCTGAATACATGGCAAGCAGAAAAGTAACTGGGCATAATCTTTCAGAACTAGGTAGCACAAAAGAGAACATATTTCTGTGGCAAGATTATAAGCAGAGACAATATTCCTGTGACCACTTTAGTCTCGTGAGTTGCAGGATGTTTTCTACTAATTGGAAACAAATTAGCACTGTCTGGAACATTGAACTCTAGTCTCCTGCTAGAACATGTCATGCATAGTATCTAGAAGGTTTTGAATATTTTTGTGTGCAGCTATTATTTTTTTCTTAGCCTCTCATTATTTCATTTTGTCTCTGGGGTTCCACTTTTAGTCAGAAATTATTCCTATTTGCAAATCTTGAACTGTTTTGACTAAATTAAAAATATTAATTACTGTACAGGTAATGTCACATTTGATAACTGCAGGATTGTGTTTTGGAAGCTTATTAGAATTTTAATTTTTTTCGTTTCTTGTTGTCTCTGTTGAATGTGTAACTTAAGAGAAGTGTTTGATCTGTGTACATCTCATGAGCTTGATATTTTGTAAATAACCTGTCTGGATCTCTGCCTATTTTAGTTCAAATTTTTATGTGGGTGGGTGGAAGACTGACGCCGATCTCGGGTGGTCAGCCCGGGTCCGCCCGCAGCGTCAGCAGGAAGATCTCCTTAGCCCGACGGCCGAGCAGCTCGCCCTCAAAGGGCTCTGTCCGAGCGCTGCTTTATGCAAAGGTGCGAGAGAGTAAAAGGAGCAGAGGGAGGACTTTGGTGTGCAATCTGACAGCTTTAATGCAGGAACGCCGTCAGAGGGAACAGGGAGCAAAGCCGGATTCTCCATCGAGGTGTGGCTTTTAAAAACTCGGAAAAGACAGGGGTCCAGGGTAGGCTGCCAATGGGGCAGGGGTGAGGAGGAGGGTCAAGGGGTACAACTTCCAATCAGTACAACTTGGGGGAGGTAACCAGGGGTACAAGCCCATAGAAAGTCAAGGATAGCAGAACTTTCTAGAAAGATATGAATATTAAATGAGGGGGATACATATGCAGGAGGGGATTGGCATAAACTTGGGAGGGTACAAACCAAAAGGGTAGGAGGGGTGTAGAATGATGGACTTATCAGCTCCACCACTGATCATCAGATCCCCAACCAATTTGGCGGGCTACTACAGAAGACATTTACATAAACTCTGGAATTCTATTGTGTGAGTGTAGATGGAGAAATATTTTAAAAAAACCTGTAACATTCTTATGCAATGTGATAATGTGTTGTAACTTAGGCATTATTGTGAAGGTGTTTGAATGGTAAAGTCAAATATCTACAAAACCCTTAAATGTGGTCAACACCTAAGTGTTTCATCCTTAGAGATACTACACTTTAAGCAGAAGTGGTACAGACATGCTGGATAGGTGAACTGGAAGGTAAATATATTTTAATTCCAATAGTGATGGAACCACTGTTCCGTAAATATTTTTATGGTAGTTTTGCACATTCAAGAAACCTTTTCTCTAGGTAGCCATTCACTACAGGTATTCACAAGTTCAAAAGAGCTGAGCTCTCTTACAGAGTAGGATATATCAAAGAAAGGACAGCATTATTGGACTATCCATACCAAAATCAGGACTTCTGCAAATTTAACTATGTGTGAAAGTATTTATTAGGGGCTTTAGGGCTTTTTGCATGTGGACATGTGTGGACATACACTGATGTTCACACGTCTTTGTGATCTTACATGCTAAATGTTCATAATTATTCTCAGAAAATATATCTCCATCAGATTAGGATTTCGTTTTAAGTTGTTCTTCATCATTTTATGAAGAAAATCTTGTTGGTGCCAGTCTTTTTAATAAACTTTGCAAAGAAATGTCCCAAGTTATTCACTATGGCAAAAAAGGATCTAAAAATAAAACAGCAATTCACTTATTTTTGGATATTTAACTTCAGACAGCTGAAACAGAAATTTATCCAAAATGTGAAATATGGAAAGTAAGAAACACTCTTTGTAAAGTTGTTCTCAATGCACATACAACTGAAATTCAGAGTCTTATTTTATTGCTATGCAATAACATAATTTACAAAATAAATTCTTAAAGGTAAATTACATAACTGTACATTTAACAATGAATGCCAGAAGATGCCTTAGTGTTTTACACCTGTGTGATCATTACTGACATATCTTCAGACAAAATGTCTGGTGTTGAAAAGCTTATTCAAATGCTGAAAACTACTAGTCATTTACTATGCAACCAAGTAAAATGGCAAATTAGACAGCTACATTGATGTTAATATATCAGTACTATACAGAGAAAATGAATACAATAAAACTAAATTAAAAGGACTTCTTTCTCTACGTGGGGCCAGGTTCACAACTGAACACCGTTGCTTTGTCAAGAAAAAAACTTACATTAGGTAAAGCCAGGAAATTCCAGCTTTAAGACATTTTGTTTGAGATCTTAACCATGCTAAAGCTCTGACTTCAGAGCTTTTACATTAGATTATTATTATTCTATTAATAACCTATTTTATTATTATTATTATTCTACAGAGCTTCTACATGAAGGATTATTGCTGTCAGAGATTTTATCTTTACAGCATAAGGTGTACCCTTCTCAGCAAATTTGGGAAATCCCACACGAAAATCTTAGAAAGTCACTGGGATTTTTTAAGGACCTTAAAAAACTCTTTTGTAAAGAAAATATATCTGTGGATTTTGTTTAAATATTCTGCTGAAAAAAGACAAAAAATTGATCAGTATTGTATGCCATAAATCCTCATCTGCTTTTCCTTTCGTTTATTAAGTGTGGGATTTTTCTAAAGAGTTGTGTTCATCCAGAAAAGTGTGGATTCCTTACTAAGATTTTCTAGAAAAGTTCAAATTAATGCCTGTTTTGAAGTCAGAATATTGAAAAGTGGCAATTCTGTGGCTTCAGAGTGGATAAAGACTATTACACCAAAATAAAAATACCTTACAAAAATAATTGCATGATAAGTTTTTAAAGTCTACCACTATAATACAATAGCACAGGTGATGCAAAATATTTCCTGTAGCTTTTCTTGGTTTTTCTTTGCCTTTTTTTTGATTAGAAGTAAGATGAGTCCTAAGTAATGAAGGACCACAATAACTGCTTTGAATTTGTGTTTTTTGTGTAGTCATGATTTTTCTTCGCACAGTGTAGGGCGCTGTGCTTCTCACTTCCTGACCACTGTATCCCACACCTCTGCTGGGATCAATGGATCTCACACTGACAAGTGCCGGGGTTTCAAATAGTTTTTATTTTCTTTCCCACAAGTTTTGTGACTGCTGTTGTGTTTACTCATATGCTTCCCAAACAGCAAGGGAGCTTTTTTGATAGACATTCTCTCCTCTCTCCCCAGCAGTGCTGGGGTGGATTCCCCCTGTCTCCATCTTTTATATGCCTTTTCATGTCTTCCTCTGAACTAATCAGGTCTGTCAGAGAAGTCCACGTCAACTTAAAAACTCAGTGAAAAAAGGAGTTGCTTCTTTTTTCACCTTCCTTTTTTGCATCTGTAGTTACTTATTACTGTCAACTTTTGATAAACATACATTTGCCAAAAAATCTTTTTGATAAAAGTTCCCTCTAAAAATTCATTTTATGAATCAAGACTATTTATTTTTCATTTAGAAAGTAGTGGTTTTTAGACACCCAAAAAGGGTTGCTTTCTGGTTTATATGCACACTACTATTGGCACTGGTAAAATTGATAGGTAATAAGATATAAATATTAAATATAATTGTTAACGATATTAGTTGTTGAAGAGTTATGATTAAATATCAACCTTAACACCATTTTAAAGGTTGTAATATTGCTTATATATGCTATTCTTAAGTCACAAGAAGGATTACCACATGGAAAAGATTTGAAATGTAATTAATATCTCAAGAGGCTGAAATTCCTTGGAAAGGGGAATTAAGCTATGTTATTCCACTATGCATATACCAGTATTACTGCTTCCACATCAGATGCAATGTAGACAATATTATAGTAACTTTCAAAGTCTTGATACTAACCATAATAGTTTTATGGGGAGGGTCCCTGGCACTATTCTCCTAAAAATAATGACTGCTGTTTGAGGGTTTTATTTCATTTGAAAAAGATAAACTGTCCGTGTGAGCTAAGAGTAAATCTTAAGCTCAGAATACTGAAAATATCCTGGACATCATCAGGAACCTAAAGGATCCAAAGGCTGCTAAACATTACACTAGATAAATACTTCTTTCTACTCTTCCAAAAAGGCATTTAACTACACTAAGAAATTGTCAGTTTCCCAAGAGCAACATAAATTTTGCCCGACCCGAAGTGAAACAATTAGTTACAAATTGAGGAAGGAAAAGAAAGACAGAAAAAACTCTTCCAAGAATCAAAAAGGAACTACCTAAGATTTTTATTTCTATTCCTATACCTAAAAATATAAACTCATTCTTTGATATTAATAGTTCCTTTTCCATACCCCATTGGACTGAAAAACATAATGGAAAAAAAAAAATAGAATCCAATGGCAGGGACTGTGAAAATGAATGATTGTACAACAAAGAAGAAGATCCAGTTCAAGATCATCTAAAGAACCTGAATATGCGCAAGTCCCTGGGATCTGAAGAAATGCAACTGAAGGTCCTGAGAGAACCAAGATATTAAGTTTGCTAATCCACTGTCCATCATGTTAGAAAAGTAATAGCAGACTGGTGAAATTCCCACTGACTGGAAAAGGGAAAACTTGAACCCTCATTTTTAAAAAGGTAGAAAAAGGAAAACCCAATGACCTACAGTCTGGTCAGTCTCACCTTGGTGCTCAACAAGATCACAGAGCAGATCGTCCTGGGAACTATGCAAATGTAAATGGAAAATAAGGAGGTAATTTGTGACAGCAAATATGACTTCACTAAGGGCATATCATTCCTGACCAATTTGGTGGTCTTCTAAAACAGCTATAAGGAGTGGTGTCATCTACCCGGACTTGTGTAAAATATTTTGACATTGTACTACACAACATTCTTCTCTCCAGAATGGACTTTGGAGTGGATTTGACAGGTAGACTGCACAGTGGATAAGAAACTGGCTCTATGGTTGTAGTCAGAGTTGTGATCAATGTCTTGCTGTCCAGGTGGAGAGCAGTGACAAGGGCCATTGCTCAGGGGTTGGTGTTGGGAGTGGCACATTTTAACACCTTTTGTCATTGATGTGGACAGTGGTGTCAAGTGCACCCTCAGCACTGATGACACTGAGCTGGGTAGTGCCGTTGACATGCTGGAGTGAAGGGATGCCACCCAGAGGCTTGAGAGAGTGACCTGTGGGAACATCATGAAGTTCAACATGGACAAATATAAGATCCCACACCTGGGTCAGGGAAATCCCAAATGTAAATACAGACTGGGTGATGAGTGGAATGATGAGCAGCTCTGAGAAGAAGGACTTGGAGGTGTTGGTGGATAAAAAGCTGCACATGATCCAGCAAAGTGCATTTACAGCATAGAAAGCCAACTGTATCCTGGCTGCATCAAAAGAAGCCTGTCCAGCAGGTCGAAGGTGGGATTGTCCCCCTCTGCTCTGCCCCTGGTGCAACAGGGGGTGCTGCAGCAATTCATTTATACTGGTAGGAATTAAATATAAAGAAAAAAATTGCTCATTATAGCACATCGTTCATCCTCAGTAATGACAGGCAGTATGGGATCATGAAATCCAAAACTGGTCAGAATGTATATGCCTAAGCAGGTGGAGTTAAAACTGCATTTTCTTATTTTGGATTCCTTGAGTTTGCAACACTTTTACAATCAGCTTTTAACAGAATGTAAATGTAGAAATATGCTTGTATATGCCTCTACATTAATATATTTACCTCTGGCAATATTAGTAATGAAAGCTGCCAAAGATTATAGCCAACTTCATTGTTGAAAATGGGTTATTAGGGAAATTAATTAAAGGAATGTACATCGAGTTTTTTCTGTTTAGGGCAAACTATCTCTGCTTCTCTAAACGTTGTTAAAGTGCTATCTTTTCCTCTTTTGTGGGAATGGCCAATATCACACGATCTCTGCAAAGACCTCTCAGTTTGTAACTACATACTTACATCATATTACACAAGTGCAGTTTCTCTTTTATCCTCTCTTTATCCTGGCCTTTCTTTGTCTGCCATTCTTTGCCTCTTTCATAAATATGAAAACATACATCTTAACTTGTTCCAAGTCTTAAAAGCACTCCAACTGTGGGATTTGGCTTTAGCTCATACACTCTGATTCTCAGTTTTAAAGCAAAAGAGCTAGCCCTGCAGGAAGGAAATAAAATAAAAATAAAATAAATAGAAAAAAGGGAAAGCTGATTGTTTGATTTCTGTGAATTCTTGAGTGGAGAGGTGAGAGATGAAAATCTCTAGTGTCTAAGTGCTATATAGAATTGTACACACATAAAATTAGTATCTAAATGCATGGATGATAAATGAAGTCCCTAGCATGATGACTATTTAAAATACTTTCAGTAAGTCTGAAAGTAGAAAGTCTCTTTGTTATGTCTTCAACACAAATACAGACTTTTCAGATGGGATGAGGCAACATTCCAGAGCAGATTAGCACATTTGGTCTGCAGTGCTTCATGATCTTGACTTATGAACTGAGTGAACTCGAATTCTGTTAACACTGCCACAGAATCACAATGAAGGCAACATAACTCCACCAGCAGAAGCTTAAATACTGTGGTTTTAAATAATGTTCATTTTAACCAAAAAATTCCCTACTGGAGTATTCCATGTATTTTGTTCATGGTGAACCAAATGAGCTGGAAGGATTGCCGTTGTGGTTAGGCAGTAAGAAATTATTTTATTTTAAAAACACTGTGATTAGCTTTGTGGGTGGGTGGGAG
>VXAZ01004308.1:279635-410904 GCA_013399875.1 Gymnorhina tibicen | reverse complement strand
TGGGAGGTTGGGTGTGAGCAGCTCTAGATGAGTGCATGTCTATGTAGACACAACAATGTGGTAGCCAAAGCCAAGAAAATTAAATGTCACTTTTTTCTATCCTTAGGAGTTTTATTAAATACGGAGGCAAAAAAATGTTGCTCAAACCAAAAGAAAAAAAAAAGACCAACAAATATTAGACAAAATTGCTATTATGTATAGCACTTTCCTCAGGGTAGGTATTGCATGTACTTTTTTATTGTATAGTGCCTGAAGGAAAATATTGCAATGTAATGATTAAAATATATGAAAGGTTTAAATGCTTTGATAATGTTTAGCTGATGCATTAGTGGCATGATTTTAGAATCAAAGAAAGAGCCTCTATTCTGCCACAGAAATAGCCCTGATGGAGCACACCGGCAAAGCAGTGTGTGAGAGGTTGAGGTCTATCCTATGCCTGTCTTCCTCAACACTTCCAATTCACCAATTTGTATTAGTATATTATTCATAAAATATGCAAAGATTTTAAACTTTCAAATCTTTGTAATCTGTTATAGGATCAGCCTAGACTTTTTAAAGATATATTTAAGTCCTATTCTTAAATAATAATAATAATAATAATAATAATAATAATAATAATAACCAACATGAGGCAAAATTGTCAGAAATATAAATAAATATAAAATACTTATTAACTTAATGCTACATTGACAACTGATATGTTTTAGTGTGCTCATAAAGCACACTTACAAGTACTTCAAACAGTTCTCACAAATCAGGAATCCAAAGCTGATTTCATTTTAAGATGTTTTGAATTTGTAGCTAGTAGTTGTAAGATTAAAAATACAAAACAATACACTTTGACATAACGTTTATGGTCATGGGACTTCTAAAGGGAAAAAATAAGGTCTTCTGAAGCTAAGCCAAAAACAGCTAGGAGAAACTAAAGAAAACAGGCAACTGTTCCCTGTACCCTGAAGCTCTTTGTAAGACTCTAGCTTAAGACACCTCTGAGGGGATTTAACATCATAACATCTTAAAGATACCAAGACGGTGTGTATGAAATACGCTGGCACTTTCTGCTGAACTCTGACATATTTGGATGTTTCTTTTTTTGTTGGATATGTATTCATGACTCAGCTATCTGTATTGGGAACTGAACTGGAAACATAATGTGATAAAAACTCTCTTGTGAGACATCTTGCATCTATGTGGTCTTCTAAAATGTAATAGCGCTAAACACACTGAAACCAAAACCGGTGACAACCAGCCAACTAAAAAACCCTGAAACCCAGAGATACATTTCAGTTTGAATGATTAATTTATTATAAGGGAAAAATACCAGTGGAAATAAAAACAAAGATAATGTCTCTATTAGAGAAGACAGTGCATGGTTCTTTGGAACATGCTGAATGAAGTCTGGCTCACAAATCCCCTAGAGTCAGTAAAATAAAAATATGTACATAGAAAAGAAAATGTAGCCCTGTCACCTCATCGACAGTTTCATAGCTATATGAATCTCAAGAAAGTTATATTAAAGTCCAGACATGTTTAATTTAGTTGGTGGATATTTCTTCATTGACTTCATTGGTGCTATGGTCTTACGAGAATTGTCTTCAAAATATTTTCTAATGCTTACAATGCTAGTTAAAAACATATGTCTTTTTCACTTCAAAATAGAAACCTGATTTGACTTCTCGGAAACATTTGAGTGATCCAGCCTTGTTATATCGCCTGATTGTGTCATTTGTTTCTAGTATAAGTGTCAAGCCAGTCTAATGATCGTCCACAGACAACAGCTGCAACAGACAGAAATCCAGAAATATTGTTTGTTATACTGAAGCTGTGAAATAAAAGCAAACCAGCAAATATTAAGAGCTTTTAAAGACAGTATGTTGTTTAAGAAGGACTATCTCAACATAAAGCTCTAAAGTTCTTGGAGGATAAATAGCTACTTTAGGCAACATAGTATATCTTGCCTTAGAAAAATGTTCTTTACTACCTCCTCATCCCACAAGGTGAAGAATTCAAACATTTAGTTTACTGCTAACATTGTATGAATAATAAGCAGCACATCACTGAAGTAATATCTTTCAAATAGCTGTAACTAATTCACTAGATGACATTGATGAAAAAAAATATTCTGACTAAAATAATTGTAGTCTAAGTTTATTTCTTGGGAAACAATTCCAGAATGCAAAGCAGAAATTTTTATTTCTGCTATTTTTGAAATTATTTGCTGGATAATATTTCAGTCCATGCTGGGCATTTTTAATCCAATATTAATCAGAATCACAATATTTGTTACAGCTATTTTGCTATAACTTTTCTTCTCTTATCTCACTAGAATAAGCACTGCTATTTTCATAAGAAGACTCTTGAGCTTAAAAATGCCTCTGTGGATAAAGCCTTTTTGGTCCTTAAACCTTGACAGCCTTGGTCTTTACAGCACCTGTGATCTTGATAGCTATGTTTTTTAGACCACAGTTGGAAAGAAAATGTGAATTTTTGAATGCATATGTGAATTTCACTTCAGCTGGTGTGGGAGATTTGATAGAAATTTGGACCGTAATGTTTCCTTGTGTCTGTGATTAATGAACTGTTAATCCTGAAGATACAAGACTGATAATAAAAAATACCATTGGGGGAAAAAATTATAATCTTTAAATATTTCATCCACTCCTTCTCCCATCTATCAGATGGCAACAGATGCAAAAGGGATTTTTCCCAGCAAGTTCAATCTTTGTAATTTAGTACATACCTGCTTGGCCATCACTTCACAGATAATGCATTCTTTACTAAGGATTTTCAGCTCTTAACTGAGTAGGCTAACACATACAATACAAAGTGAAATTAGGGAAATTAATTAAAGGAATGTACATCGAGGAGTTAGAGTTAGAGTTAGAGCTAGAGTTAGAATTCCAGACCAAGTAGTAATTGACTTCGCCATGTTTTCTGGCATCTGTGCTCTCCACAAAAACCTATGATACACTTTGCTGGATTTTTTTTCAGTGAGTTACCTTACATGGATTACCCCTGTTAGATATACAAAGAGGAAGTGTTGGATCCCTACAGAAAACATTTCTTCTTAACAAATGAGAATACTGGTTTCTGCTTTTACCTGTCTTTTTACAGTGGACTTCAGCCTGCAAGTTCAGCACCTTTTCATCAGCTGACAAGTTAATTTAAAAAAAAGCCCAAACAACAACATGAGATGTGAATAAATAATTTTAATGAAATTAAAGCCCATAGTCAATCTTTCCACTGCATAATGCCATAACAGGTCAATAATACTTTAATTGGATTGCTGAATTACCTTTTATGTTAGGGACAGCAACTTTTGCTAAATAAATGGAAAAATTAACTGTTACATATGAAGTTTTTTTATTCAAATCTCTCACTTTATTTCTTTGAAATATAGTATGTGAGTTTGAAATACAAATAACAAAGGCAGGAACTATAAATGTATTTTACGGCATAATAGCAAAAAAAATTGTTAGACCCCTTTTCACCATAGGTTGGTTACAGATGTTATTGCTTCACACTTGTAAAAAAGCAGGTGGGAGGTACATATTCTTGGTAGAAAAACAAAGGATCATTTCAAATATTATGGGAGACCTGGACAAGAATGTAACAGGGAACCAAGGAAAGTCACGTTAAACAGCAGTTGTTTTGTGCTATTGTTTGAAGTGCTCACAGAGATTGCTAAAGCGTAGCTCACGCTCGCTATCTTTGATACACGGATTTTCTGAGCAGCTGCCCGAGCTCAGTGGCCTCATGTGTCTGGCCAGCACCTCCACCTGTAACTGCATGACCCACGCACGTGGTAACATTTTACTGCAGAGAAAAGTAATGAAGGCACCAGAGTGGCAGAAAACCTGGATTCTATTCTTCAATTCAGCAGTCATGAGGAGGGAGAGGAAGGAAGGAATTCTTTTGCTTGGTTTCTACTTCTACTGTTTATGAAGTGCATAAGCTCTTAAAACAAGAACTTCCTTTGACTGAAGGAGCACAGACTATCATTTGCTGAGCACTTTCAAAACTTTTTGTTCCAGAACTAACAAAAAACTATGGCAAATCTACCATATATTGCAAATCCCATGCAATATATGTGTAAAAGACATGCAACTAGAAAATCTGAATTTCTGAATTCTTTAGTTATGTCTCCATGTCTGTGCAACTATATCTTAACGTACCACAAAATAATGATCATCATAAACGTTTCTACCCTTTTTTTTCCCATTTTTATTTCTTTTTTATCATCTGTATGTATAATTTTTGGCAATGTCATGTTTATAATCAGAGAGAAGGATAGTCCATAAGAAAAATATATTTTGGCTTAGTAGTGTGTGACTATCTATCTATCAATAATATTTGTATTAAAAATAAATATAATAGAAATGCAAATTTATATCAAGCAGAGCAATCACATACAGTAAGTCTGGAGTTTCAATACATCAGCAGACTGTTCCTCCAGGTCCATGTAGACATGAGCAAGTTGCCATCTCCTATTCCATAATGTTTCTCAAGGAAGGCCAGATAGAACCAGAGCATGCACAAATGCAGGCTGAATGAAATGATTTATTCAGGTTAACAACATAGAAATAAAATTAAATCAGAGGTCAGACCAATAAAAGGACCAGCTTTCATAAGAAGTCAGATCTACCTATGCTTTTCTATGAATAAAATTGATAGCTGTTCAATATTGTATCTTGAAAAATGTGACACTGAGTGACATGACTTTTCACCTTTAATTCTGAGGTGAAAATAAGAAGGTCTGTCTTTCATTAATTTTGCAAATATATTTTGGAACTTCTTCTGTTTTGGCTGGCTGAACTTTCCTAAATTCCAGAAGGAAAGCTCCCTTTCCTGTCTTCTGCCATAAATAACATCTTTTTCTTAATGTATTTCACTATTCAGAACAGTTTCTAAGCCTGTTCACAAAGCTGTCAGGGCAAATGAATCACTCTCCCCTGATGTTTGTTATTAACAGATTGTATACTGATAGGATAATAACCTCTTTCTTCATACATGAAAGGCATTCTTGTGAGCTGGATTACAACTTGAGATATAAAAGACGTGCTCTGTGGATCACTTCCAGGCTACTTTGCACCACATTGCTCTCCCATAATTTTCTGTTTGTTATCTTGAACGAATGACAGTAACCACCGATCAGAAACTGAAATTTATGTGAAATAAGTACCACATGTACGATGTTTACTTCAGTCTGGCCAAAGCAGGGACAGATCATTATAACCCACAGAACTATGTGTTTTAGGCTGTGTGCAATTTAATATCAAATGCTATAACTTGAATATACAATAAAAAAAAAGAGCCTGATTTGAAAAATAAACCTCTTGTCATATCATGTGTTAGTTTCCAGCAAGGTTCTGGGGTGGTTTTGTCAAACAAGTACTTATTTGTTTGTTTTAATATGTTAAAATCATCATTTTTCTTCTTTGGTGGATAACTGTACATGTTTTCAGTGTATGTAAGCTATTGGTACTTGATTGAAGATTTGAAGGAGAGTGGCAAAGGTTTTGTTAATAAAAAAATAAACTCCCTAAGATCTTTTGAAAGAGGAAGTGAAGATGTGAATGACAAATAACTTCAGCTAAAAGTGAGGTATTTCAATATCATGAGACCTTTCATTAAAAGCTGGAAAGGACCAGAGTTCAGAGTTCATTTGTGCTTCTGCCATACCACTGAAATATTAAGTACAAGACAGAGTGTATCCCTTCGTTCCTGTAAATTGTTAGCATTTTGTGGAGATTTATGAAACCTTGCTTTGAGTACTTAAAGAGAATATTTAAATTAGGAACTTACTAGGCTTATGTTCCCTTTGCAGTCAATCTAATATGATAGACAATTCACCTCGAACTTGAATTATGAATTTAGAGTGTCCATTTCTCTAAAATAATGTAGTCTTACAGCATTTGCACTTAGTTAAAGTGACCAAAATGATGTGTTGATCCCATTCTGAGTTACACAGGTGTTGCTGTTGCCTTAGTCAGTTAAAGAACCAGAAACCAAACTTCAGGCAGCATCCAGAAAAAAAAGATATGAAGGCTGGTCGTACTTTTCCTAACATTTCTTAAGGGGAATACTGGTGACTAGCTGAAAATGTAAATATATGAGATTTATAGATTTTTTTATTCTATAGATTAAAGCCATAATTAATTTTTGTGTTTGTTCTTTGGATGTTCCAACTCTGGAATACTTCAGTTAAAGTATAAATATTTATAAATATGCTTTCCCAGGGCATATTGAGAATTGTAATATAATTATTTGAGTTTCCATTGCATTCTGTGTGAGCTCTGAATAAAATATTTCCTGTGATCTATTTTGTTCTTTTCAATATAATTCCAAATGCAGTAAAAGCAAAGACATTTTTCCATCACGTATTTTTTTTAAGGCAAACTCCAATTAATCCTAAGAGGAATTTCCTTATATGTTTTCAGGATAAGTCCTGAACCTGTTAGAAGTTCAGCTGCACAAAGTCACAAATTTGATATCTTATTAGCCTCCTGATGTCATGTCGATGTCAATTATGGGATATGAATGTAAACCTGAGGGATTTTTGCTCTGTGCTCCATTACTCATTAAAAACATCACCTTATGACATATCCTCCTATTGATTCTTGCTGCTCTTCTCTGAAGTTCAGCTTTGGCTGACAAAATGTTTGAATTCCAAGTTCAGCAATCTAGGAAAACAATAAAGATTAACTTCTGTTATGTTGTCATATGTTGTTTTGCAGCTGTAAATTTGAAACACTGAATGTACATTCTGATGGGTTCCAGTTCAGTGGCTTTCTTATATTAACCTTGATGTAAATTGGATACGTGTTTAAGTGTCTTCTTGAATGCAGCAATAGAGAAAGTTGTCTTAATGATTTATACAGGCTATATTCTTCACTGATATGTCAAAATAGAAGTCCATTAACATCAATGACAATTTTCAGACCCAGAATTTTTCTCATATGTTCATTTTTAAATTCTATGTTCTCATTTCAGATGTGTGTATACACACAAATACACGATATACATATAATACACATATATTTTTGTGCATCTGCATATTCATATAAACATAAAGTACAGTAATTTCACTGAAAACTTGAAAAATAGCACAAAATTTCAGATATATTTCCCTTTCATTTACCTCTCAGAGTATGACATGATGTTATATGAGCCACAAGCACAGAAGTCTTCATCTATTTGCTTTGACCTGTCAAATTATAATATTTAGTATATTTGGTTATACTCTTCTCTCAGTGACCTTAATATTTTTGTGAACAGTTTCAAAACTGCATGTGTATGAAAAGCACCCTATATTCAAATAAACAAACAACTAACAAAAAAACCTTTCTATTTCACTGCATTTTTAAGATGTTATTCCTTGAGTACAAAAAGTTTTCAAAACCACACACCCAAGAATACGCTTCAATGTTCTAATCTAGCTCTTTTCCCATTTGCTCCCAGCAGGCTAGAGGCTAATGTATAAATTATTCTACTTTCTTCCAAGGTTTCAAGAATTATGATCAAATAATTCATCCAAAACTATCTGCACACAGCTCTTAATTTTTTTAATGGGGGACAATCAGTTTGGAAAACCATTCTACAGTCTAATTGTAGGCAACTGCTGCCATTTTCATTATTAATTTTTCCACGACTTTTTAAAAGCTTTATTCTGAGAAAGATTTTAATGGGTAGCCAGCTTCAGTTTCTCTGCTGTATAGAGCATCAACTTCTTCCTCAATGAAGATTTCATAAATATGATCAAAGTATAAGAGAAGCATTTTGTTGTTTGGTAATTGACCTAGTAAAATCATTTTTGAGGGCTGGATTGATGGATAAATGGATCTGAAAGGAGAATTTGGGTTTTGCTTTTCAAATCATCAACATAAATGAAATTATAAAAAAAAGTCGATAACCTATGTTAGAGCAAGAAAAGTAAATAACTAGAAAGAAGAGTCCTTGTTGCCTTTAATAAAGATTGACTCACTCTGCATACTCAGAGGTACAGCAGAGACATGATGAAATGAATACCTATCAACAGAGGTTTCCCGCTTTAACTCAGTTGCGAAACTCACAAAAAGAGTCTGATGAGGAGCTAGGTGGAAGTCTTAGCATTAGAAAAAGGATTCTTTATAGGGATGTGAAGAGTGTTAATACTATGTGAGTCATCCACTACATCTGTGACTTAACCAAGGTCATCTTAAATTAAGAAAATTATCACTATAACAACAACATTCTCATAGATATATAGTCTTTAAGAGACTGAATAAATATTGGCAGTACACATGACATGAGCAAACTTTACACAGACTGATAAACTACATCTTGTTAAGCATATTCCAGACCACCAGAACCCCCTGAACTTCCCCAAATAGTGACTGCCTGTTATAGAGAGACAAAATTTGCTTTGTAGCGCAGAAGGAGCTGCTTTGTCCCACCAGAAATTGCAGCAACTAATAAACCAGATGATTCTTCCAGCACAGGGTGTGGACAGAGTTGAACAATGCAAGGGGATAGGACAGCTCTACATAGAGTTTACTCTGGATTACTTGCCCTGAAGGTCTCACTACACAAAATCCACTGCTTCAAGCAAAAATTCAAATTAACATTAAGCCTGAACCGTGCACATAATGACTCATAAGGGCAGGACAATTTGCATGTAGAAGCCAAACAGTTGGTGTCACACCCTATTTTCCTGCTCTCACCACTCCTCTAGGCAAAGATGATGTGGTAATGTGATGTCTGCATACAATTCTTGGTTGCTCCACAGGCAAGGTTTATTTCAGTTAAAATCCTTCTCCCAAGTGTCATGACCATTTATGTGTAGCCAGGGGACAAGTGCATACATAAATACATAGCTTAAGTTCATCCACCACAGTGATAGCTGCACATCAAATTCCGAGTTCAGATCTGAGCAGTTACTCTTAAAAGTCAAGAGTACTTCAGCAGGATTTGGGACAGTAAATCAACTATCTTAAAAGTTTTAGATTTACAAGGAGAAAGGCATTTTAGCCAACCAAGTCTGTCCTCCTGTGTAACACAGGCTTCACAATTTAACTACCTGGCTCTGCTAGAAGAACCTTTTTTTTCATATTATGAATATAAGCAGAAGATAAAAGGTTTTATTATTTACCAACATAAAAGAGCCAAATGCAAGTTAGACTACTTAAAGTCCTATTGCTCAAAGGGTTAGCTATTTGAGGGGATAAAAGTTACACAATACTATTGAGTGTTTTCCTCATTTCTAACTCTTTTGTGATTATTAAAGATAATTGACTTTGTCATAACTGCTTAAAATAATAGTTATCACTCTTCATAGTAATAAATTATGATTTTTAAATAGATGTGCATATATGATTTCAAATCTGTCTCTTCAGATGTAGAAAAGCTACCTCCTTCTTACAGAGCACTTGTTTAAAATAAGTCTGATTTACATGGATTTTATTTTAACTTTATAAAGACAAAAATTAATCTCAAACTTGATTGAAGAAAATGCAGTAAAAATGTCAGCCCAAACAATAATTAATTTTCACCCTGCAAGTGTGCAGAAAAAGAAGAAATATTGAGTCCAAATTAGAATGTAATTTCTATCACTGTAAACATGTAAGGCTCACTTTACTGTCAATGGAGTTCTGCTATGTGCAGAAATTAGGAGTCCAGCCCAGTGCTTCCCCATCTGAACACTCTTATGGGTTGGAAGAATTGTCCGCTAAATATTCTTCATTTTTCGCAACTCATTTTCAGTGAAGGTTTCATATTTTGAGTTTCTGTAACCCTTGGCCACAGGCTGCTAACCTCTCCCTCAAACTAGCCCGTTCTTTCCTTTGTCCCACCCCATGCCTTCACATTTTGCTGGCAGAGATCCCAGGTACAGGGAAATACTCTGCCAAACCCAAGTTCAGAGCGAGGACACATCTCAGTTTCCAAAGAAGAAGAACATTTCTATGGAGGAGAGTATTACATATGAGAAACTTCATCTTTACAAAAGCAAAGGTGCTTGCATATGATTAGTTACAGTAATAAGTCTTTCCAATTAAAACCACCTGCTTTTGAGGATCCATGTAAATAGTTTCTAAATCCTTACACCACTTCAGGTTTTTATGGGAAAAAAAAATGGGAGAAATAATGTTCCTGTTGACATTCTTGTTTCTATACTAAAGAAATTGTACAACAATATCTAATGAAATAAAACACTATGATTTTAGGGACAAATGCTTTAATACTCTAAAATCTGCATAAGCAACACCCACATCAGTATTAAATGCCCACACTTTGATTTAGCTAACTAGATTTGTCAGGCTTATGTCCCTTTGACATTATAGTAGTAATGTTTAGTGTGACATATTTTCTTCAGCCATATTTTTGCTAAGGTTTCTTTATAAAGCTCAGTTCCCCATGTTTAAACAAATGTTAAAATACACAGACATGGTGTAATCAAGTTTTATTGCAATGAATATCACTATTATTTAGGTAGAAAAGCTCTTCCTTCATGCCTTAAACCAGTTAATCAGAAATAGTACAATGTGACAATTATGTTTCATATTCTTGCCAGTAATGACAGCTTATGCAGATAATACATTTGTGACTAGTTGCAGGCTGCACTTAAATCTGTGTGGGCCTGTTTAATCCTCTTCTGCCTAAAATGTCCCACTGCTGAGAGGCTAAAGATAGAGCCTTGCTAAGCTGCAAAATGTGATGTGCTGGAGCAGGTGGAAACAAGGATTAGATGGCTTTCAGACACCCTGGGAAAGGCCCAGATCTGAGGCATGTCCAGGCAATAGCTGCAAAAGAAGGCTTTATTTCCCTACTCTTCAGAGAATCCATGGAAAACCCCTGCTGCTGCTGGTGCTGAACTTACCAGGGTCACTATGGAATTTTTAAAGTATGAATCAACATGTTGTGGCATCCACTTGCTTGGTTTCCTCTGCTTCTTTTCAGCTTTTCTCTACTGATGGTCTAAATATCAGGTCTAGTACAAAGAAACCATCTCCTGAGAGGCTCAGAAAGAACTGATATTAGCGAGTCTAAAGAGATCAGTGGTTATCCAGAGCATTGCACATGGACTGGCCTTACCCTAAACTCCAGAATCCTCTTCCCGTTGTGCTCTAGCTGCTGCTGTGGTTTGGAATACTTATGACCTTTCTGCGTTGTGGACAATAATGTAATGTGGATAAATCAGACCTATGAGACATTTCTGAAAAAAATGCTCTGTCTTGCACTAGCCTGAGCTGGATTCTTTCTCTACCAGTTTAAGTCATTTCAAACATGTTACAGTCCAGTTATTTCAAGTTTAATATTGAGCAAGCTCTCTGCCTGATATTTAGACCTGGTATTTATCCTGTGTTGAAGGATAGGCAGCTACATGATGCAGATGTTCATTTGGGCTTTTTAAATGCATTACATTATTTGGGACCATTGCCATGAACTGCTGTTTTGACTGGATACAGGAACAGAGAGAGAGAAACAAACTGCCACACCTAGTGCTTCTGAATGAATAGCTAGATGTCTGCATCTTTTTGAAGAGATAAACATTTGATTCTCCCCATGTCATTTCCTTGTTGAGTCATCCCCCTGTTGCTGAGACAGCTTCTTTTACCTTTGAGCTGCCTAGCCCACATTTTTTCTTGATAGATGTGGTGTGCAAAGTGCAAGACAAACAGGAAGTATGCCACCCCAATCTCTTTGTATGCACAAGGTAAGAAGGCACATGCTGATCAATGCACTGTTCATCTGCTATAGACTGGTGACAGCCATCTGAGGGTTGGATGAGGGCGTACTTATCTATCTCCAAATCATTCTCCATTACTGCTCCGAGGTCAGCAGTCATGAAAGAAAATGTAATCCGGAGTTTTGAACCAAGAGTCAGGACTCCAAGCCCTGCCTGCTGTGGTAGTCAAACTCCCCAAGGAATAGTGATATCCTGAGAAGTCCAGATGGTTTCTTCAGAGACACGCAAGGATGCTGTTTCAGCGTTGAGAGGGATCTGCTTTCTCTTTGCTCTGTCAAGAATAGCTTTAGATTGGACTTCTTACCTTAAAAAAAAAAAAAGACTATTTTCCCTATGTTTTTTTCATGAGTAAATAAAGGTTCAAATATTCCGCTTTTGATACATTTTCAGCTACAAGGATGGACACAGAGGGGATTAAAAGGCAGAAAACAACTGCTTACCTCCTACAGCTCCACAGGGTAGATACTAGAGCTATCATCAGAAAATACCATTTCTTCCATTTCCTTCAGCATGCTGGAAATGGAATCAGTAATTTCAAAATATATTCTGCATCCAAAATCATAATTTGTAGGCATTATATTGAATGTTTGGATTCCAGTGAAGCATTATAGCTCTGAAAGCCTGTTGTCAAACCATGACAAAAAATGCCCATTTTCTTTCAGAATGGTTAGGGCTCCCAGCTGCTGTGGCTTTGTGCACTTTCATGACGTAAATTGCTGTGCAGAGGAAACCTCAAGTTTGACGGGACTAGGAGTTCAAAGTAGAAGAGTTCATAGGGTTTCAGGTCTCCATTTTGTCAAAAAGTCTGGAAATTGTGGGAATACCAATTTAACCAAGACTTAACAATATCCTTTGTGGTTTTACACAGCTCTGATGTTTAAAAGTGCCTTAACTATTCCTTGCTTTTATGTCTTTGCCTCCCCCATGCATATTACTTGCTTCTAAATAGGTATGCAAGAAGACCTAAAATTCTTATTTTAGTAATACAGATTCTAAGCAGTATCTCCACCATTTTTTTGGTTGATGTAAAAGAGACTTCCAAACCAGAATACATCATCAGTGGTAGAAAAATAAACATTCATTCTAGAAACCTGTTGACTTTACTGACATCTAACTGCTTCAAAGCTGACCTTGAGTTAGCTCCAGGTGACTATGGATACAGGAACCTCTGTCTTGATACAGGAACCACAGATAAACTAGTTAAGGATTACTGAGGAGAAAACTGGAGTGCAGGGCAGCATACACATCTTGTCTGAACAGTGATATGACAGTCATAGGGCAAGATCTGAAGTTCCAGCTTTCAGGCAGTACCTCCTAGACTCTCCCTCACCTATTTTTTTCCTTCCTAAAAGACAAAAGTGAGGAAGAGTATTTTATAACAAGACCATTGTTAAGGGCGTCATAGGAAAAGAAAAAAAACCTTCTCCCTTCTAGATCTCTAAAAGAACAGATATTTGGTTTACAGAGCAGAATTTCTGTTTACTTTTTGAGTGTGTATCATTTGACCACAGTTAGAGGGCATTGACTCTCATACAGTGGGATTTTCCCAGCCAGACTTCAAGTGAAATACTAGAACTTCTGTCAGACTTGCAATAGAAACATGTCCAAACTTTCCTGAGCACCCATGAGCCAAATAATTGTACTTTGACTAATTCTTTATTAGTAGCTGATCTTTATTATCAGCATCTGTGACCAAAATAATCTTATGCCTTTACAGGTTAAAATTAGATACAGGTTAAGTAGATATACCCTTTTGTTTCTGGTATAATGAATTGGCAAGTCTAACTTTTAAAAATTAATTCCTGTGATTCTATTTCAGGCTGTGAATTATGGACAATTTGTAATCAGTTGCAAAAGATTAAACCCTAGGCACAGCTAATGGGGATGTTTTAATAGTGCAGATGGCAAAACAGCCTGTGAAAGCAGGTCTGGTGGGCATTCTGCAAAAGCTAATTCAGTCAAAATTTATCCAAGATGACATAATGTACAATTGCTACAGTGGGAAAGTCTATTAAAATTTCACACGTTTAAATCTCTCCCTTCTCTTTTAATTAGAATTTTCCAAGATAAAATAGAAGATGTGTACCTCCCTGAACCCAACAGGAAAGGTCAAGGATAAACAGCATGATGCATCAAGCTCCTTTGTGCCCAACATGTTCAGGTTAGGAAGAATGTGTTAAAATGATTGTGTGGAAAAGACATGTCTGGGAATGAATTTTCATTGTGAAGCAACAGTGGCACTGAGATGTTCTGCCTGCACATGCACACCCACCCACTCCGCCTGTTACATTATTCAGTGTGTGTGCTGCTTTCCTAGGCACTGCAAGGGAAGCGAATTCCTCTTTTTCTCAGGACTAAGTATTCATTTTCCAAAAGACTTCAAAGTTTTACCTCATTTACCACTGAATTTTCCAGGAAATGCAAATTATATTCTTGAAAGAGCACATGGAGAAGACGACTCTGGATCCTCATTCTGATGGCCAGTGATGTTTATGGATATTATGGTACTGAAAAATAAAGAATCAATCCCTTTTTATTCTAATATAAAGTCAAGCTAATTTTATTCCTTCTTTTCTTTTTTTTCCTTCTGGCCCTGTAACTGCTGTATTCCTTGCCATGCAATGAGCTAGCTTGACGAGGGAATTGGTAAATGTGTTCAGAAAACTCTTCTGAAAACCACTCTGGAAGAAAATGCAGTGACTGAAGTGGAAAACATGGATTTCAGCTTTTTAACTGTGAGAAGGAAACCCTAGTTTAGTACTTCCCATATAACTTCTGCAGTCATAAGTGTATTATCAAAAAGATATTGGCCTTTTCCTCCCACTATTACTTATGGACAGCAATTTTTGTATGAACTTTCTGTATGTGTAAATGCTTGCTGGATTAGGCTGTGCAGGGATGCCAGCTTTATGAACAAAATATCTATGCATCTCAAGACTCCTGAAAAATTAAACAAGATTTGTAAACCATTATTCAATCTGAGCATTTAAATTGTGTATGGTGTGTTTCCTGCCTCATATGTTTCTCAGAGAAAAGTAGTGTTTGACATCTATGCATTTATTTGATTATCCACTGTAACTACTGTATTCCAAAACCCAAAGATTCTCAGACTGGTGGTAAGAAGCCACAAGATATTTTATATAGGACTCATTCCTCCATTTCTGTTTGTAAAAGAAATAACGCTTTTTAGGACCTCTATAAAGCAAAATTATCAGAGTCAATAATCAACCCCAAAGGCTAAAGCAGGGTTCAGAACATACTAAAAAGGTTTTGATGAATGAGATTAGACATTTTTCCTTTTACTTTTTTTTTTATATTTTGGTAGAAGGTACCTAGCACACCATAGCGCATAAAAAATAAAGGCAAAATAATTTCTGATTTCATGCTCAATATAAAATCTTTCTGCGATGGCTCATAATAGTACAAATAAAATCCAAAAGGTCAAATATTTTATGCCACTTCTTTGATTAAAACTTCATTGAACTGTGCAGCTGAAACACAGTGCACATGTACCTACAAACCTAGTTTCTCCCATCCAAATACAACTCTATAAAATTTCCATTTAAAGTAATCCACTTGATAGGCATTACTTAATCAATGGGTACCAGCTGTGGTATTTAAAAAGAGCAGCTCCATATTCAAGTAAGATGACAGACTTATTTTCTGTCTTTTTGAAAACTATGTTCCATTTATTGTAAATGTTTTAGAGTTACTAAGCTGCTAAATTGCCAATACAGAAGCTACCTTTAGCTAAAGTTCTTCATGCTAAAGATTAAAAGGAACTATTCACAAATTCGTCAGGTTAAACTTGATCGAGTTCAGTATTATTGTAATTTCAACAGGAAGAATGTATTTAAAGCTGCAGAAATATTATTATTCTTACATGAAGAAGCAGGGAGATGTCAGTTCAAAAACATATTGTTTCAGAAAAATATTATGCCCCTGTCAGTGAAGTTTCACAGCATATTTCATCACAGTAATTTAACCACTGGAAGTTTGCTTTGGATTGCAGTAAAAAAAATATTACTCTTTTCCTATGACTGTTTTGTTTGTTCATTACTAACAAGAATTTTACTTGACCAGATACAAAATTAATCAGCTAACTCCAACCTTTTCCACATGTCTCTTATAAAACTGAGCCCAAAGAGTGCATAATAGGCATTTCAGTTGATAACTCCGCTGTTAATTGAGAATGTAATTTCCATTTCTTTCTTCAACCAATTGCTCCTGTTGGGTTCTATCCTTTAATTTTGTGCTTGTAGGAAAATCAGAGATCATCCTGCTGGCTAGCTTTCACTGCTTTGCATGAACTTGTAGAATCTCAGTCAAAGCTGTAGAATGTGTAACACAGAAAGCATAACAAAGAGTGGGGAATATCCTGTCTTTATGGGCATGTTCTATCCATCCCATCAATCTGTCAGTCTGAATCATTTCTACAGCTGTGTGAATAATTCACAGTGAATCATTCTGCAATGATCTAATTTCTTCTGCTCATGAGAGACTTCTTACCATTACTAATATTTTTATTAGATATCTATTTTAAATTAACAATTAATTATTATTCCTTAATTTTTATAGCTTGGTCATGAAAACCTCTGGTCTTGTAAAAAATGCAGATTAGCCATCAGTCAGTACTCTTGCTCACCCTGAATAGTGGCTTTCTGTGGGAGCCTACGTGTAACGAACAAAAGAACTATTCAAACATGTCAAAATCTGTCCCATGTTATATTTGCTATTTAAACTGTTAGATGTGATTGGTTAATTAATTTGCACAAAATTGCTACCAATCTCTGATCAGCTGCCTGCAATAACACTGCCAGAAGTGAGTGCTCATTTTGCATAAATGTTTAATGCAGGTTTCACAAACAGTCCAGCCAGCTAAACCTATTCACACAAACTGCTCCCCAGAATGAGCACTTAGAGAATATAAAGGGGACATAAGCTTGATTCATGTGAACTGATTTTAAAATAGGAAAGAATATCTGAAGAGATACTGCTCTACCTCTATTTCTCACTGTGGAGATGTTACAATTCTAAAGTGGTAACACTCATTTATTGCTTTGTTTTAAAAATAATTTTTCGAAACTAAAATAAATAAATTAAATCCCTAACATCCCTACTAATGTAGTACATCATTCTTATATTTAAGAAAAATTAAGTATAAAATATTTTGAAGTGATTTCTGTTGTTCAAGGTCATATAAAGTCAGTGAAAGATTAGGAAAGAAAATCCTTGAAAAAGAACACAAGAGAATTTTCTCACACATCTGAAGCTTGGACTTATTTTCTCAATATGCTCCAGAAGTATCCAAACCTCATCCAAGTTTTATATGCCAGAGAAGGATTTGGATGAAATCTGGCAAAATTTTGCTCTACATTTTTCAAGTTCAGTCAAGCTTGAAGTTCCAAACAGTTTTAATGAGGGAACTTTGTTTCATGATGATAATAAAAGTTTAAAAAGTTCCAATTATGTTTATTTTTTTTAAATCAATATATTCTGTACAGACCCACCTAACTAATGTTACTCTTAAGCAAACCATTTACCTTAAGAAATTAGTACTATTTTGGACTGTTTTCTTTTTTCTGTTGTTGGCACTTAAACTGTTATGGAAGGTGGTTAGCAAAAGCTGATCTAGATAGTGAAATAGGTAGAAAGCTTCAAAAAGTCCAATCATAAATAAAAATGAAATTGCTCTGGTCAGATCTAGATTCCTTGCATTGACCAGTCTGAACAAGTATTTTGTAGAATGAAATCCTTCTTCCTTATAAATGCACTCATTTCTATTGATTAAAATCCCTCAAGGGTTCACTGGTTTCAGAACAGGTTTTCTAACAAAGTGGCTGTATCAAAATCACATATTAAAACACTCTAAATATGTCATTGTTTATCTGAAAACACAAACACGTACACACTTGCCAAGGTCCAAAACTGGAATGCCCCAGACACAGGTTAACTGGAATTTTGCTTCTTGAAACAGGATTCATTGTAGCAAAGTCTCCTAGAAAATAGCATCCAGTTATGAAGCATTTGCCATTCAAACACTGGCTTGTTTCACAGGCTGCAATGCATCAAGAGGAAAGGTGGAAACTGGATGGATACTCAGTGATTTGGTAGGTCCAGTTTCCACCAAACTGAGAATGCTTTATCTGCTACCATTTATTTCAATAATGCAACTTTTTTGCTTTTAGTGTTACATTATTTTTATGCAAAACGTAAAATATTGTCCTTATATTAGAATCTGTAGGGCTATTGTTTTTCTTGTTTTTCTGGTTCTTTTCTAAGGGTTTTACAACAACAGTCTGGACTATAATTGTGAATTATTAATATATTCAGATTTGGTGCAGGTACTGGTATAGAAAAGATGATTGTTGAATTCTTTAAAGATTAGCTGTAACCTGGTCATGCATGAACACAGTGGTCTGCAAGACCAGGTTCTAGAAAGCCAAATTACACTGTAAAAAAAAATGTGCAAAAGGGATCAAGACACTTTTGCAATTTCAATAGCCTCAGCTGAAAACATTAAAACTGCAGGTCTGTGATTTTAATCTCAGACAAACAGAGAGACTCATGTGCTATATACAGCTTTAGGTAAGACAGTATTTGTCTACAGGACCCAGGACTGTTCCTCAGCTCCAGGGCTGGAGTTCTAAATCATTCCTAAATCACGTCCCAGCCTGATCCTGGGATGAGATCAGCTCTGAGATCACTTCTGTTCCTGAATGTTTTCCATAGAAAGGAAATTTTGGCTTTTAATCTGACTGAAGTTACCACAGATGACTGCTATGATGGAAGGAAGAACAAGCGGCTGATATATGTATACCACTAGATAAACCCACAAGCTGATCTCTTACCTTTCTACTAATAGGGGAGCATCCACAGACATCATAATCTATGTTTTTATAGGTTAGCAAAAAAAGAAGTCTCACAAGTTTTGCTGTTAATGTGGAAAGATCAGTGCACCACCATTTTTTAAAGCAGGGGTGATATTATAATAAAAGTATAGTACACAATGACTAATAGCTATGAAATTCATCACAATAGCTTTGGTTTCTTTTCTTATCATGAGTGAGTTTGATTAATTACCAAATCAATTAATAAATAACCTTTGTACCCACCTTCTGAGCTAGAAAAAGTTCAAATATCTACCTTCTTTTACTTTCTTACTAATGTGAATCTAATCTTTATCTGAATCATACTAAGGCACATTTGTACAAATTTTCCCATGACAAGGAGGTCAACAGCTACAGCATGATTTATGCCATTTTGTCTTTTACTTTCAAAAAATGGTATTCCCTCAAATCCCTTATGTTCTATAAAAGAAAGGTATTAAGAAAAGACCTCAAGTGGTCATTCCTGTGCTTTGTAAAATATTTTTCTTCTTGTCTCTTTCAAATGTATTCACAATCATTTTGTGCTCCTTATTTCATGAACATTTCTTGACCCTTGTATGGCACAGTAACACCATTATTGATTACAGAGCAACTTAATTTAACTTGATTAATTATATTCCAGAACAATTAAAAGAAGTATGTAATAACTATGAATATTAAATGATAGTGAAATTGAAATTTCTTTAGTAATCAATTTTTATTAAAGTCACGTTCAATAGCCAACCTAATAAATTTACCGTTTATATTTAGCAGAAGAAGTCTTGCATGTATTCTGTTTGTTATCTGGTTACTAAAGGCGCATTTCCTTGATGGGGGTGGGGGAAGTTTGATTTGGTTTTGTCATATTAATTTCATAAAAATTTGAATGAGGATAAACTTCTATTTTGTCTGTCAGAAGCTAGTGGCTATTTCAGGCCCTAGATGCTCACCAGAGAAGGGAGTCTCCATAAATAACAGGGATAAGTTCTGCTCCACTGAAGTCATTTGGAGCAATTGTTATTCCTTCAATGTGAGACACAATTCAGTCAGACACATGAAAAATATTCCTTTCAACTAGATAGGGGTTTTTTAGATTTTTTTAAAAGTTCTAGTTTATTACTGCCTATTACCTATTTCATTATTCAGTCCTGGATGCAAGAGAATCTAAAAATAAAGGATAGATTTCATTTGACTTTATCTCCACAGCCCCATGGAGAACAATAGAGGTGATAAGCTGAGGTTGTTCGTTGAGTCCAGTGGTGCTGGATGGAGGGTGCCTGCCCAAGGAGAGAGATGAAGATGTGCTAAGGAGCACAGTCCTGGGAACAGACTGCAGCAATCACCCCTTGTGCTGCAGCAACATGGGCTCTGAGAAAGATTCTGAGGTCACTGACATGGTAGCAGCTGAAGGACTATGAATCCCTTTTATTTACAGAAGACCACTTTGAGAACCTGCAGAGGCAGCTGGCAAAATGTGAAGCAGGGTAGATGTTACTCAGAGGCTTCTGGTTAAGTCATGCCTGAGTAGGGGTGGATACAGTGCCACAAAGAGGAAGGGACAAGTGAGAACCCTCAGCAGTGCCCTGCATAAAGCCACAGGTTTGGGTTCCCCGATGTGTAATACATATTGACCCACTGGTGCAAGCCCAGCAGGGATATGGCTTTATGATGCAAAAGGAGAGTGTGAAGAAGTGAAGCTTGCTTGATTAAGGGGGATCTCACTGGAATATTCAGCTACTTAGAGGGGGATTGTAGGAGAGGTTGAGACAGACATTTCTTTCTCCAAGTTGTGTATTGAAACAAGGGAAATTCTGATAGGGTACAAGCAGGGAGAAAAAAAATCACAAGAAACATGCCCAGAAATGTTGTAGTCTCTCCAACCCTGAATATATTCAAAACCCAGTAAGACCCGGAACAGTCTGGTCTAACTTTGAAGTTAGTCTTACTCCCCTCAACAAGGTATGGACTAGAGATCTCTGCAGGGCCCTACCAGCCCGAATCTGTGGTTCAGCACACTATGACAATAATTTGGCCAGGATTTTCACTATACCGCCTCTCTGAAAGCAGATGAGAAAATCACCAAATAACCTTCTTCAAACCAAGTAGAATGTAAAGATTCTTTGTAATTACATGCGAAAGAAAAAAGCTGAGTCTGCACAATAATGGTAGTTCTACTTGCTAAAACAGCAAGATCATTAGCTGTGTTTATTGTTTGGCAGACTGCTACTTTTAAGATCATCAGATTTATTTTTTCCAAGGGGCATATTATAGATATTCTGGAATTGCTATTTGGAAAACCGATACTCCCTCAAGATTATTTTCCAGAACACTGCCAGTGATTTAACTTATGAATTGTTGCTATCTGGCTCCCAATTTGCCAGATTTGACACTCTGTAAGACACGTCTTTCCTATACCCATTTAAAAATTTAAAGAAATTGTAGAGAAGCTAAAAGAAAAAGAATGATGTATTATACGTAACAATAGGTTTAAGGCTCTGAACCATCATCAGCAGTGAAGATCCAGATCATTCAGATACAGTCATTTATTAAAATACTCACAGTTTAAGGTAGTTTTCTAACTACCTTAAATAAACCTTAAATAAAGTTTAAGGTAGAGTGAAAATATGGATTAAATTGTATATTATGTATAGTATGAATTAATAGAATATTAAATGTCTATTCAGTAGAATATACAATTTAGTGCCAAATATTTGCAACAAATTTGATGATTACAGATCCTATAAATTTTGGGGTATCTCTCTGAAAATTTACAGATTCTTCAGGCAAACTTCTCAGCTGGCTTTGAAAAGTTTAGTAAATCAAAACCATTGGTAGTATTTTCCCTTTGAAAAGACGGCATTTTTTCATTTTGAATTAAAAAAAAAATCAATCCACAAACTAAATATATGCTACCACTTCCTTGCAGACTTAAAGTTTTCCTTTACATATTTTTGCAAGGAGAAATAAACCCATATAATTCTAGTTTCCTTGAGCTTTTCATATGACAAAATATTAATAGCATGACAGTGAAAAGTTATCTATTTTATGGGCTATCAACTCTGTCCATTTCATGGGCACAGAAGTCAAGAAAGAGGACAGCGTTAACTTCAAGGTTGAGCAAATAAAATAAGTTTTCAATCAAGCAATTTAAACTTCACTTGTCGTAACAGAGTAGTTAACAGAAGGAATGTGAATCAGTTAAAATTTTCTTCCTGCCACTCTCCCTTGCTCAGAATCTCTGGTGTATGAAGCCAAACTTTAGCTATTGACTGTGTGTGTTGAATTGGCTAATGGATAAAACATTCTAAAAAAAGAGGTTCAACCTGATTTTGACTAGTGTGTGAAATCTCTGCTTTCAAACTGTCATTTATTTGGCAATGGTCGGCATTTAGTCCAACTATAAACATCACCAATAATTACAATCAATGATTATGAATTAAGGATCTTAAATTATTTCAGAAATTGTTTTGTGTTGCATTATTCCATTGAACAGCAATGTCCTTTATACATTTGTTTTAGTAAGACGCCTTCCAAAGGCAAAATATCTAATAATAGCTGATTACCACATAAAGGAAATTACAGTATGCAGCATAACTGCTATTTATATCTTTGAAATTATTAATTTAAAATATCACTATAAATTACCTGTAAAACTTCCCTCCATGGTGTCAGTCTTAAATCTTCATTCACTATAATTCTATCATCTATTTCACTCCAAGGAGTGTCTTTATTTGCACTCTTCAAAAGTACATCAATATTATTATTACCTATATTAAAGTACTGCCTGAAGCATGAACCAAGATTTAGGCCTCAGAGCATTATATTCTCCACAAGTACCTATAAACAAGAGTTCCTTTACTAGAAATTACACAGATTAGAGAAATAAATTGTGAAGAGAAAGGCAATATTATCATATTTGGGAAAGAAAAAAAGGATTTATTACAGGTCACAACAGGAGTAAGAAATACAAATCTTTGCAGCCTTCAGAAAGTTTTCAAGCTCTCCCAATCTATTTTACTACCTCTAAATTTAAAGCTGACCACATAGTAGGATTTTTAGCTCTTGTTACCCTCAAGCCAAGGGGAACACACTTGTGTGTTCATATAGATAACTATGTGATTACTCAGAAAAAGTAAGGATAGGGCATTCATATTAGATATTCTTGGCAGCTTTTCATGTTCACTTTGAAATAGCAGTGGCCACTCTTCCTCAAACCCTCTGCTTACCTCTGTGCGGGTTGTCTGTGTGATTTTTTAGCCTAGATGAGCCTCAACCTTCCATTCTTCTGACCTTGAACAGCAAACACATGTGTAGAATTTATTTATCTAAATCAAAACACACAGGACCTCTCTCTCTGACTGTGCCTCACAAGTTTAATCCTGAAGGCAGCTACCAAACCACTTGCAGAAGACACAGGTAGTGGTGTACTGATGATAACAGTTCTTACCTGGTATGTCCAAAAGTAGGTGCATCTCTACCATGTAGGAAATGGCTGAGTTTCCCTCACCCTTCAGCCATGGGTCATGCTGAAAGGCACAGGTGGTGTCTTCAAGTCACATTGCTTCTGGGAACAAGCTCCAGCATTTTCCTGCCTTACTGTGGCACAGAGCTGCTGGAAGCACCTGCACTGCTTCTGAAGATGTAATTAGGAGATGAACCTTTTCCCACAGACAGCTGCCAACTTGTCTGCCACTCCACACCAGTATCCTACAATATGACATTTTAGCACTACCTTACTTCACATTGCTTCCTGAGGCAAGTTTAGTGAATCTTCCAACAATAAAAATAGTTTTATTTTCCTAGCACTCCAAATTACAAATTATTTTTCTAATCAGGTATTTCAGAAATGACGGACAAACGCTCACTAGTAGCTTCACAATGCTCTGACAGCAACATGAGGTTCATCATATGCTGCAGACTCCGGTATTGCACTCTAAAATCAATTAAAAGAAAGCATAAAATTTGAGGAGGGATTTCTTCTGCTTATAACTCGCTCCAAATTATCCCATGGTATAATCATATTTCCCTCTGTCAAGGTAGGTCAAAACTCCTCAGACAGTCATACAAACCATTTATAGAAACTGTAGAAGCTGGCCAGTCATCAAGGGAGCACAGTATGAATGAAGATAAAAAAAAAAAGTTATAAGAGGTAAATATTTCTTGAGGTACAGTACACACCAAAGACAGCTTCTATACATTCATCCCTGCAGGAGATGGACCTGTGTATCCCGAAACTGAAAGAAACTGTGTATTTCTAGTCTAACCAGCTAAACAGAGCTAGATACAGGGTTTCAAGCATACTTATTATTAAAGATAACTGCCAATTTGACATTATTAAATTTTATCTCTTTCAACGTTCAAGACAAATTTTTGGGGAATTTAGTGCCTATGTACATTCACAGGAGTTCTTGACTGTAAAAGTCATCAGTCAAAATAATATGAGTCAGGATATGTCTAGCAATGCTTAGATCTGGAGAAATGAACCTATCTTATAAAAGAAAAAGCACAGTGTTTTTCTTTAAAAAAAAAAAGGTAAAAAGTTTAAAGTATATTTTTCCTTCTGAGAATTTTTTTAAGCCTTCTGGGAGATTGGCATCACATACTAACTTGTAGCCCATGAGGATTTTGTTTTCCTTCATTTCACTTTGCCTGTGTTATGAACTACTGTTTTTATTACAGAATCTTGGCAGTCACCTACTTCTAGCAGCTTTTGCTGCTCTGTAATAAGGGATTTTCCCTGAGGGATACCACTTTCAGCTGGTTAATATTTTCTCAAGAGTGGTTTATCAAGGGAGACTAGAAAAGTACTTGTTCTGAAATGCTGTAAAGATCAGTTGGAGAGCAAATCCGAGTGTTTCAAGACCCATTCAGCAGGCTTCATATGCTGCTCACATGATTAATTTCTTTTTGTTTCTAATCAACAGGCAGGGAAGAGGAGCTATTATTTCAGCTGATAATTACTACATTATCCTAATGTGCCCAAGAAGTGGGTACGTATTAAAATAACCTTTGTAGCACTTGTTCCAAGTTCTTGTTATTTTTATACAAGAAGATTGCTAAAAAAGGAGTTCAGGGTATCTTCTTCAAGAAAAAATGTTACATGATGTCCTTGCACACAAGAGGCATGTCGTTTCAGGAAGAAGGGGCTGACATTACCTTAGATACTCTGGGATAATGGAGTCAAGCTATTCAAAGTCTACCCAGGACAAGAAATTTAATTACAGAATTCCAGACAACCTCAAATTCACACAGTACAGTAGGACTTCAAAGGTATCAGGAATAGGGCAGAGCATGGTGATATATTACCCTTTTTATTCTCTTGTAAAATAGATAATTTACTTTTCCATAAGCACAATTCAAGAAAAGGTATTAAAATGTCAGTATTCATTTCCTAAATCTCCATTCACTTCTTTTTCCTCTGCTGGTGGATCTTAATGGATGAATCTGATTCCAGTGTCCCAACCAGAATCTGCACCACCAGCCAAACAGAAAAGTCACATCTTTTCTTTTGTTTGACAGTTTCCTTTGCTGCCCACTGTTCTCCTCATAAACTCCAGACAACTATTTGAGACAGTTTGCATGAGATTAGGATCCTTCTACTTCCAGGATATTTAACTGCTGGTGATATAAACTTTTGAGCTTTTTATCCTTCCCCAGGCAAAGTACAGAGGGTTATTTCTACTTAGCCCCTTCCACTACTCAGCAAGGCCTTTGATAAAGCATGTTGACCAATAAGTGTCATTTTAAAAGATGAAAACATGTATTTTCCAGGGCTATATAGGACAAATGACTGCATGCTTTTCTTCTTTGTTTTTCTATGTTCCTAGGCAACATTCTGCAGACACAATATAAATTGGGGATTCACATATATCTTTCTTCCAGTCATCCATGACGTAAGGCACTTACTGTCCACTCTGTTATTTCTAAGATATTAAAACAGTAGTAAGAGAATACAGCATTCATCTGCATATATTCAATTTGCTCTCTTGGGTAGCACTGCCATTTGTTTCACAGCCCTTTACTTAAAATTGTCATTGCTGGGATTCTTTTTTTAATCTGCAAGGTTTTATGCAAGGTAAATATTCATGTTTTTAAAAAGGGAGTGGAGAGAGAGGGAAACAGTCACATCACTTGCATTTAATCACACTAAGCAAGCTCTTTAGACAATTTGTTCTGAAATTCCTCTAATTAGAGCTTGCCCTCCAGGTAATGCTCTGATCTGATTTACCAGTGAGTATAAATTAGGGACATTATGTAATTAGCTCTAAGACCACAAATAGAAGGAACAGCTGGGTGGCTTGGAGGGGAAGCAAATAAACAGCTCCCATGAGATTTCTTAACAAAAAATTATAATAAAAGTCCCTTCTTCTAGATACAGTCATCAGTGACTGTTTTTCTAGCCTTATGTACAAAGGGATCCTATATTTGAATTTGTTCTGAGAGACGGCATTTGGCATTCTTCATTAACCTGGCACCTCTTCAGACACTGACACTCTGTGAAGGGTAGCTGGAGATTCATATCACATAGGCACCATGTTATTCAGGAGAGATCAACATTTTAGGTAACTGGCAAAACTATCTTCATGGATTAGCAACGATTACATCATCCATTCCCCATGAGTAATGCATAAAGCCACCTCCTAACTTCTCTGCAGTTTCTGCCTTCATTTTGGCTCCTGCCTATCTCTAACCTGAAGTGTTGTCATCTCACCTGGGACAAGGCTTAAAGAACAATCTAGTTCCATTTAACATACAGTAAAATATAGACTGTCGAAATACTGGCTTAGAAATATTTTAGTGTCTTAGTTTCCTGACAGCTACAACAGTAATCCACAAAAGCCCCATTCATGACCTGTCTGAATTTTGCTCTTCCTGAGGAAGGTGACATCATCTCGAAAATTTTCATAAAATAATCAAAGTTCAAAAATATTTTACCATGTCTTAATACACTTAAATACATAATATCTTTATTTTTCACTTTCAAGTGTTGCTTACTTCACTGTAATGAATGCCGTATAGTCTTCATAAATGCATCACAATTCCCAGAAATATTTATGAACCCACCTAAGCTAGGATGTAACTGTTCCCTCCTCCTTTTCTTACCAAATTAAAAAAGGTTTTGAATTGAAAGAGAACTTGAAATGAAAGAAGCTAGAGTGGTCGCTGGGTAAACTGGCTGATACAGTCTCAGTATATTTTTTCTGGCCTTTCTTCTTACTGTTTACCCTTTGATATTAGATAATGACCTCAAGTCAGAACTGCACCCGTGTACTACTCAGCTGTACTGAAATGAATCATGTTGTACTCCCCAAGTGGAGTGTCTTCCTCACACAGTAATCCCTGCAAGTTTTTTACCTTTGTGGATGGAAGATACAATGTCAAAGTTTGGCTTTCTCACATCTCTTGTTCTGCAAGTAGTGATGGTTAGAATGAGAGAAAACTCAGAGGGGAAATACTGAAGCTGTGTTATTGTAGGCTATATTCAGTAATCTATAAGCTTTATATATAGCTTGTAGTATATGATGCTTAAAAAAATAAATTAATAAATCATGACACCACAATACTCTTGCAATACTTTTCAGAGATGGTTACATAGTCATAACTACTCCTTGTGCCTCTCTAATACACAGACACTTCAACCAACGTGACCAGTTAAAAGGCATAACTCCTAAAATCTCTATCCAGCCAAGTGGTGATTTAATCCTTAGGCAGCATCTCACTCACCAGTTTAAAATCAGATGTGAAGATTTACTCACTGGTTAAATAAATACAGGCATGCATCAGATACAATAAACTATGGTAAGAAAGGTGTTTGGCTAAGTAACTGATGTAAGAGGAAAGATTCACTGCTTGTATCTATCAACAAATATTTCTGAATTCTAAATTAGATCCCAGACCCCTGATAGATGCAATTATTCTCCTCCTTGTCACTGTGTCTTTGTCTCCCTAAGAAAAGATTTATGTGAGGAGGAAATAGGGAGAGCCTCTCTCTCATACATTACGTGATGCAGTTGACTCAGGTCAGGAAAGGTTGTAATTTGCCATTACTATTGTACTATGTCCTAAGACCCAGAAATTCCTTATGCTACCCATAAGCTGCTTACGTTTATGCATGACTTGTCCTAAAGCTTCTAGTCCCAAGAGAAATTTTCTATCACAGTGCTTCAGTAGAAAACAGAAAAATTATTCTAAATTTTACCATACAATTTTTTTCACTGGGTATGATATTTAACATTTATAGAAAATCCCTTTGTAAAAACATTGTCACTAGCGGGAACCTACCAAATAAGTCATGGGGTGTGTTATATTACACATCATCATAACACTGAGGGCATGTATCATGCTCTGAATATTCGACTCTGCAGCAAATGTCAATGATAGAACATTTTCTTTGTATGTTTATCACACCTAAATGTTAGATCCACTCACTGGGAAAAAAAGATACTGTGTTTATATGTATAAATATATGCATATATGTATGTGTGTGTGTATATATATATCCAAAGCTCTTACTAACTTCTCTAACTGTTCTAGGATTTAAAAGAGTATGGACTCCTTTCCCTGTTTGAAGTAAATCATGTGGCCCTCTTGACAACATGCTATTGTATTTACCTTCTACTCAAGCCATGAAGGTTCGCCAGAAAATCAGGTAGATACATGCATTTTAAAAATACTCCTTTGCTGGAGTAGAGATTGCAATGCTGTCTACCCTGATCAGGTTTAATTTTTATTATTTTTTTTAATTGCTCTTAGCCAAGAAAGCATTCATTAAAGCTGTCAAATGAGAACCTTACATTTCTACTTTATTTGAATCAGTCCTCTTGTTTTTCCCCCTCTATCCTTGCTCGTATACTTTAAAAGAATAATCATTTCAAATTCAAAATGTTTCACATAAATAAGTGAATAAAAGACTCATTTCCCTATTCTTTGAATTGCAAAGAATAAATATAAACCAGCACCACTCTTGTTCAGAAAATAAAAGGAAACAATCCATACCAAAGAGCAGAAAAACAAAGAGAGGCTAGTTTCTCCACAGGAAAACATGTTTTTGAGTGATCAGTTAACCTTCTCCTCTACCCCAGTTTTTGTAAAGATTGGTTAGTACTAATTTATAAAATCACAAACTCACACATTCCTTTGCTGGACCACCATTTTTTGATTCATTGTTTGGCTTTTATTTATTAGATTTCTAACACAAACTACCTGCATGAAGAGAGTTTTGCTATTTTTTGCTTCATAGAACTTGGGGTTGTTCAAAAATACTCAGATAGGGATATGAAAAAAACATATACAGACAAAGCCTTGAAGTTTCAAGAGAACACAAATGACTGCTTGCCTTAAGTTCTTTAAGCACTGGTCAATAATTATGAGTTCTGGCTTTAACTCCCTGTTTGTTTCTTTATCAAAGGTTTCAAAAATGAAGAAAATCAATTAAAATTAAGATACGTGCACCATATTTCAAAAAATAGTTGCTACAAAATTCAGCTTGAATAGAAGCATCATTTTTGTGTTTAATCTAAAATGAATTTTGAACTCTTTCCAATTCTGGTAAGCCTCAAAGGAAGCTATTGAGATGTTCATCACAGAACACTTATGCTTCAGACAGCCCTGCTGCACCTCTGATTTTTGAAAAATCCAGTGTCCTTCCCATGAATGGGTTGAGACCTGAGCTGACCTCAGAGTGCTCTTAGAAAAGGCCAGTCTGAAATAGAGGAAATTTAAAGACATTTTCTTTCTGGGACAAGCAGAATCATATTCAAGCCCAAGAGAATCTTGATTAAAAGCAATGATTTTGTCAAGAGAAATCTTCATTATAATAAGATTTGCCTACAACTAAAAGAACTGGTTTTCCTAATGTTTCTTATATTTTTACCCTAGGAATATCTCCTTAGGGTATCATTTCAAAAAGAAAACAGGACAGGAGACTTCTAAATGTGGAAGTTAAGTAAATATTGCATAGATATGAATAATTTTATTTATAATCATGTTGGCCTCCACAATTTATGCCATATATTTCAGAAATTTTACTGCACGGTCATTTGAATTTCAATAAAATAGGTGGGTCTGCACATGTAGTTTTCATTAATTATTGTAAAGAATGGCAAAATAGCTTTTGGGGAGCTGGTAATCATCCTGAAATATCAACCATGTGCTTCAGCATATTATGAAGAGGAAAGTCACAGCAGTGATTGATTATATGTCTACACAACATGAATGCAATTGGCAGTAATCAAGGGTGAGTACCTAAAAAATGAAAATTTTACTTTAATTACTATCTTATATGTACCAGCTGCTGATGAAGAAATAGCTACGGCACCATTTAAATAGTAAAAGCTTCACTTGCATTCATTATAGCAAGGACTATAAAAAACAAAACTTGTTCTTCTGGATCTGCAGCCAATTGTAGCTCTTCTTTTTAGTGAGATCTCACACACAAAATGTCCAGTTTGTGAACTTGGGCTTCAGAGAGGAGGAAAAAACCACGAAATATCTTATTTTGTTTGACTGAATTAAGAATCTATGAATTTTCTGGAGCTGTGTTTTTCATTCTGTCTCTGTGTGATGAATGGTGAGTTAACAACAAGGTCATAATGAACATTCCATTGGCTTTTTATTTCTTTTTAACTAAGCAAATATCTACTTACACTATATAGATTTACAGTAAGGGACTATATATTATTGCACATTGCTACAGTGATGTTATAGTATTGAATAAGCAATATACCCACAGAAATTTGGGATAGATGAATTCCTTACTACCAATGAATTATACCAATACTTTCATCAAAAAATTAATAAAACACCAGGTATTCTGTAGAAATTTTATAAAAATCTATGAAAAATATTTAGAGTGTTTTGAAAATGGTTTTACCATTTTTATTTTTCTTCAACTATTAAGATAGACTACTAATATCACATGAAGAATATTTTTGAGGTGGGAAAGATAAAAGGACAGAAAAATGGGAGGAAAAATATTTTAGAAACTTTAGAAGTGACTTGCTGTATCTCAGTGTTGCTCTTTTAAATAAAGTTCTTCTAGTACCAAAGAAGTAATCATTCTGCTTCTGAGAAAAATATTTCACTGTCAGTACTTATAATGGGAAATTTGCTCTGCGAGGAAAGTCAGATTTGCTGGGAAGGAAAATAAATTGTTTGATAGGTACAAATACAGTAAACAAACAGTTTCAGTGTTATAAAAATAACTTTTATTGTACTGAATAACAATTTTTCAACTGACAAGATCTCTTTTTTGTTAGGAGATTAATAACACCTGTGAAATGTTCCAATTAAATAATGCTTGAAATTGCAAGCATTTGTTTGCATAAAATAAGTCATTCACAAGTGAAAAGGTGTCTGAAAGTTGATTTAATCTTGTTCAGCAAGTACTCTGAATAGGACTCCAGATCTTAATAAAAAATAAATTAATAATAATAATAATTTTTAAAATTCAAAATCTAGAAATGTAAGCTTTGAAGAAAATGTTATTGTTTGAATACCATAAGATAAAGGGTTGGGTTGGGTTTTTTCTTTCCTTCTTTTCATCTCCCCCCTAAATTGTTGTGAACAGTGACTTCTTCTAGTTCATGTCTTCAATCAGACAATCCCTTCGTGTTCTGAGTCAATGTACGAAATGATCAATTATGATAGTAGTATTGGTATTTCTAGCTCTGATTAAAAATGGCATTTGAAAACTAAGCTGATAATTAGTAAGTATAAAATTAAGCAAGCAGTCCTTAAATAAATAGCTTTGAAGTTTTAGAAGAACAAAATAAATTCTACTTGTGCAGTTAAATTATTAGCTGCCCAGGTTAAAATGAATTTCCATTATCAACACCATCAACATGAAAATAATGCACATTTTAGTTTAATAACCTGTGTTATTAAACTGTGTGAAAGTTAATGTTTCTTCTAGCAAGCTGGAGAGAATTTTTCTGGATATGTGTTTTTCAGAGAATATGTTAGAGGATTATCCTTTTCGCCTCGTTACAAACTTTCATTTCTATTCCTAGAAGATATTGAGACATGCACCTAAAAGATTTATTGAAGGTGAGTGATAGAAGTCTGCATGAGGGAGATAGGTCTGTGTCCCTAGAGTAACTCTTCCCTTGAGCTTCCCGCTTCTCTATACACACAGAAGAAACTGAAACCTAGTTCTGAGTGTTTTCATCTATCCTTTTAATAAAACTCTCAGACTCTGCCTATGTAAAGAATGGCAATAGATCAAACGTGACAGGAACCATATAAATTCAGTTACCAAAACGTGAACTTCTGGCTTAAAGCAGAGTAGCCTGCTAACATGACAAATATAGAGATTAGAATTTTAATCTCCTTGATGAAATCATATTTGTATAGAATTTTTAAAAAATGAAACTTTTTATAATGGGTCCTAATGTTGCTTTTCAAATAAAAATGTGGGTCTGAACTATCATTTGCAGAATGGGCATGAATCAAATCCAAAAACATGTTCATGTTACTGATCCAAGTATTTTTAATTATAAACAAAACATCTACATATTTTCATCAAGTCCCCTTAAAATACTGTCTTAAGGGATATATTTTCTTGCATATTCTCTCATAATAATACATATACCAAAAGCAATATAAAAATGGAGAGAAATGTCAGCAATGCAGAACAGTTCTTAACTCATACCTCATTTCAATCTTAAATACTCAGTGAGCTAAATTATTAAGAAATAGTGCAGAGAAACTTGATGTCCATTCCTGGAAATGTATCCTTGAATCTGATCCTCTCTATGAACACTTTCATAAACAAACAGTATACAAAATACATGCTATAAACTAGAGAATTAATGTTACTGCTGAGAAGTCAGTGTTCTTTTCCATTCAAAGACTTAAGGTGCTAGAAAAACCATGTAAGATCATTAGTTTTGTGAAGTTAAGTATCAAAGTCTTAAAAACAACCCCCATCACAAATGTTTGATTTCAGCTGAATACCAGAGGAAGCTTCTAGAAGGCATAAAATAGACAAAACAAAACAAAAAGCGTCAGGAATCAAATGTATTAGTTTTAGTCATAAGAATTTCAAGAAAGCATGTAGCTCCATTTTGGAAATCTGAGATCAGAACTAGAAAAAAACCAAACACAAAAAAAGAAAGTAATTATAGATAACCTTATATCACATATGCTGTGCAGTGAATCGTTAAAGAAAATAATGAAAAGCTATTTGGGAAACAGGTGTTATCTATATTTGATGTCTTAGAATGACTGTGGCACCTGTCTTGATCTCATGTAGTCTGACAGAACATTAACTCTCTTCACTGACCCTTGCCATTGTCTTTACAAGATACTCTTCTACTGGCATGTAACAGCAAACACTCTTATTTAAGCTCAGCAAGCTTATTTTGGTTCACAAAGAACACTATACCAACACTTTAGTCAAGACAAATCTAGGTTATATCATGCTTCCACCTTTGAATTTCAACCTCTTCAGTAACAGAACTTCACAGGCATAAAAAAGCAATTAACTCTGGCTTTGACAACTGGAACAAACCTGTTGTGACTGCACGAACTCTATGGTGAAATGAGTCTCTGGTCATTCCAGGTGAATAGAAGGGTTCAGTCAATCCTTTTTCTTTGAAAAGGCAATTCGGTTAATCACACAGTTTGGCTAAAATTGGCTTTACTGTATATGACGTCAGANAAAAGGTGGTAGCTATCGCAAACAGGATGAATGATCGCCCTTGTTGGCTTCGTAATAATAAAAATAGTAATTTAAAAATAGCATTGGGGAACAAAACAGTAATTATTCACAAATGCCTCAGAGATTTAAGCAGAAGCAGTTTAGCTTCTCAGTTAAATTTTAGTTGATCTAGCCAAAGTTTATGAATACACTAGAAAGGGGAAACACACCTCTGCTCAGAATTTTCATCTGAAATAATTTAAAGATAAAATGGAAAAACATTTTTGAATTCAATTACCCAAATAAAGCAAAACTTATATAGGAAACATGCTCAAGTCACATGAAGAAGCAAAAAGAATCCATAATACATGTTTAGATATTATGGTGGCAATACCTCAACGACACAAAAGAAGGAATTATCAATGTAAGTATAATAGATACACACATGTACCTTTTAATGGTGCTTAATATGTATCCTCAACCTTCTGAATCCATCTGTCATTGCTGTGAAAGGCATACTACTATACCAGGAATGTGAATGATACTGAACAGAGATAAGATCCCTATTATTCTTTTGATTCCTATTGTAAATAAGCTCAGGCCATGACTTAATGTGCATCTCTGTCCTTACAGAAGTTCTTCCGCAGGGTCCTCCAAAATTATTCTGTAGTTCTGCCAGAGAAATTGAAGTAAGATAGTGATTAATCTTACATGTTTACTCTAAAGGTTTAAATTCCATAGGCTTCATAATATTTTTTTGCCAGGGATGTTTTGAAAATTTTGATGTCTTCTACCAACAGCTTTCTGATAATATTGCCATGATAATATTTTTGAGTAGAGAACAAATCTTAGCCATGAAGTGATTGAAGAAATACTTACTTTATATATACAATTAAAAGACCCATTCTTAGCCAAGGACATTATTTTCTTTATACCTGTCAGTGAATGAATTTTGGAAATGCTCCTGTACACAAAATTGTGTCAGGCTTTCATGTAAAGTTTATTGATTTGTGAAAGCTTGCATAAACTTGTACCTCACAGAGGTGTGAAAAGTCTTTAACTGATGTAATGGCTATAGTTTAATGTTTTCTTCATATTTCTGCTTTTAAAACAAGCAGTGCTGACTAAAGAAATGTTCTGAACAGATGTTTGTAACTGAAGCAATGCTGGTATTACTGCAGTTTATAACACAGTACGTCTTTGAACCTCTTTAAGTAAGTGTATTATTCAGGAGCCAGTATTTATTGGCAATATTTATGTCCAACTTACAATAAAGGCCTTTATAGTACGGTATGTTTCAGTAAGTTTGTAGCTCAGTAACGCATAGATAAGCCTTCTGAATTGAATGAATTCACTGCCTGCCTTCTAATAATTTCTTCCTAGTTAAATAAGCTGAACAAACTGTGTGCAAGTGTAACAAAAAAATAAGACTTTGCCTTCAGAAAAGGAGCTGATACCTGCTCTAAATCAAGGACAATTTTTGGAACCAATGTTTTTGGTTTGATTTATTGGTTGATTGGTGTTGGGGGGAGAGCTTTTATTGTGAAAATTCATGAAAATCTTCAAATAAACCATTTAGTTCTTCAAGGTATCATCAGAAATAAAATGTAGATAATTACAGCAGCTTTTTCACATTTCCACTGTCTAAACAAAAAGTGCAGTCCAGATGTCCCTGAGGCACAGGTCCTTTACTAAAAATTTACTATGTAACAAGAGAGAAAATATGATCAAATGTATATATAAAAGACACACCGTTTTAGAGCCATGCCCTTTTACAACATTTCTCTGATGTAGCAAGGTGACTTTAACTCAGACTGAGGAAGAGTTTAATGTGGATATTCCAAACTTTCAACTTCCAAACCATTAGAATTTACAAAGCTTAATTATGTATCTGCAAACAGTAGATCAGATGTTTATGTGCTTTTCATAGAATCATTAAATGGTTTGGGTTGGAAAGAATCTTAAAGATCATCTAGTTCCAACTCCTCTACCATGAGCAGGGACAGTTTCCACTACACCAGGTTGCTCAGAGCCCCATCCAACTCGGCCTTGAACACTTCCAGGGATGGGGCATCCACAACCTGTTCGGGAAACCTGTTGCAGTGCCTCACCACCCTCATAGTAAAAAATTTCTTCCTACTATCTAAACCTACTCTGTTTCAGTTTGAAGTCATTCCTCCTTGTCCTGTCACTATATGCCCTTGTAAAATGTCCATGTCCAGCTTTCTTGTAGGTGCCCTTTAGCTGAAAGTGCTGCTACAAGGTCTCCCTGGAGACTTTGCTTCTCCAGGCTGAACAACCCCAACTCTCTCAGCCTGTCTTCATAAGAGGTGCTCCAGTGCTCTGATCACCTTCATAGCCCTCTTGTGGACTTGCTTCAACATATCCATGTCCTTCTCATGTATGAGGCACCAGACCTGGATGCAGCACTGCAGGTGAGGTCTCACCAGAGCAGAGTAGAGGCACAGAATCCCATCCCTCTCCCCACTGGCGCTACGCTGCTTTGGATGCAGCCTGGGATACAATTGGCTTTCTGGGCTATGAGCACACCTTGCCTGATCAAGGTGAGGTTCTAATTCACCAACACACTCAAGTCCTCCTCAGGGTGTTCTCAATCCATTCTCTGACCAGCCTGTATTCATGCTTGGGATTGCCCTTACCCAGATGCAGCACCTTGCACTTGGCCTTGTTGAGTTTTATGAAGTTCTCACAGGCCCACCTGTCAAGCCTGATAAGGTCCCTAGTAAAGCCATGTTGGCCGTCACTATTCACCTTCTTTTCTACATGCATAGATTCGAGGAGGATCTGCTCCATGATCTTGTCAGGCACTGAGATGAAACTGGCTGGCCTGTAATTCCTTAGGCCTTCCTTATTTCCTTTTTTAAAAGTGGGGGCTATGCTTCCCCTTTTCCAGTCAATGGAAACTTCACCAGACTGAAAGGACTGCTCAAACATTCAGTCAGTGGCTTTGCTGCTTCCTCTGCTAGTTTTCTCAGGACCCTCAGAAGCATCTTGTCAGGTTCCGAGGACTTGTACATCTCCAGGTTCCTCAGATAGTCTCAGAGCTGATCCTGTCCTAAAACAGATGGTACTTCATTGTCCCAGTCCTTGGTTTTGCCTTCCTCAACTTGGGTGGTGCGTCAAGAACACATACTGGTGAAGACTGAGGCAAAAAGAGTTGTTGAGCACCTCAGTCTTCTCCTTATTCTGGGTAACCAGGTCCCCGTTTTCTTTTGAGAGGGCCTATATACTCCCTAGTCTTCTTTTTATCACCAGCATACCTGTAGAAGACTTTCTTATTGCCCTTGATGTCCCAGACCAGATCTACTTCTATCAGGACTTTATCATACCTAACCTGATCCCTGGCTATTTAGATAATCTCTCTGTATTCCTGTTGCACTACCAGTCCTTGCTTCCACCTTCTGTAAGTTTCCAGATTTTGGAGCATTAAAGTGAAATTAACAATAACCACCTTGTTGAGCAGTGAATAATGGTGGGGAAAAGAGACTGTTTCAAATCTGGTCTTTTCCCTTGCTTTGGGTTTCTAATGATACCCAGCATTAAACACCTCTGGATTCACAGCCTGCAATGTTATATGTGACATACATGTGTCAAAACCAGCCCAACCCGTCAAGAGATGCCCATATAAGAATAAGCCAGAGACCTGCTCTGAGACAGCCCTAGGACAGTGACATCCAGCTCTGGCAGGATGACTGCATTCTTAACTTACAAATCTGTAGCATATATGAATGAAAATTCATCCCTATAAACCTCAGGAGTCTAGTCAGAAGACTATTCACCCTCTGCTCCCTCTGTGAGGGTATTTCAGTAACTGCTAAAAGGCAATTCAGACCCTCAGCAAGCTGACAGACTAAAAGAGCTCATCTCCACTTTAATGTGATGTTAGGAAGCTAAAATCCACATTTTTTCTTTAATGCCTAGAGTTAGGTAGGATAGTTCCTCCAGGTGTCTAAAGACTTTCCTAACAAATGCTTTCGTGCAGATGTCATGAGTTACTTCCTCAGACTTATGCAGAGTTTAAATATAAAAGAACTCTTCTTCTGCCATCCCCTAAGCAGCCCCTGGCACTAAAATTTCTGTTGCCTAATTTGCTAGGGTCTGGAAGAGCTAAGTGAAATAGAAAAATGATGGATATTAATTCAGTCTCAAAACTGATCAATGGAAATCAAATCCACTCCAAATATAGCGATATCAAAATGAAAGAAAAACTTGTCCATATTTCTTTAATAGTCAGAAATGAGAGCAGCAGAAAAAATGTTATGCCTTGTATGTCTTCAGTTTAGAGAGGTGTAGCTCTTGCTCCTAATAATCTCACTTCTGTAGGAACTTTCTTCCCAGGGTTCACAACATAATAGAGAACCCAGATTTAATAAAATATTTATAGAACAGTGTTAAAATAAGGAGCACTCTTTGCTCAGAAATCTCAGGTACTTTCCATTCTGTTTCACTTTTGGTAAAGCTATTAGAGAAGAGTAGCCAGAAGAGTATCACCTCATTCCAGAGATGTGGTGGGAGCAGAGCTGGTGATGGAGAGTTGGAGGCCTCCCAGGGCAGCCTCCTGAAGGGGCCCTGGGAAGGTGTGAGATCATCCAGAGGACAGTGGCTGATGCGGACCCTGCATCAGGACCAAACATGGCTGAGACTGGAGTTTCCCCCAGTCTCTTCCCCTGGACTCTGCTGAAGAAGCATATTCTGAAAAGGGAGATGGCAGGCCAATCATGTTCATCCTCACCATTCTAAAGAGCCTGTCTACTTTTTTTTTTAATGTATTATTTAACACAGATTCAGTGAAAGGAATGCATATGTTACTATTTTTCAGAAATTTTACCATAGAAGACAAAAAACAAATAACAGGTATGCTATTTCAAATCCGTATAGTTGGTATGACATAGAAATAGGTTTGAATATATAAATCTAAGTCTGAAGCTAATTAGAGATGAGACATTAATAATTTCTATTTTGATTGTAACAGCATTAGTTTAATATCTTCCCTTTATGAGGCGGGTTAAATCCTATAAATAAATTGACAAGAGATGCATTTATTATCTTTAAAATAAGGTGAATAAAGTGACAGATAAAGAGACTTCCGTGGTTCCTTTGATGCTGGATGCAGTCCATAACACTGTGGTATAGACAATCTATACTAATAAATTCCAGGAAGCTTGTAATAATAAAATTTGAGCTGTCACTATCCCAAAATACTGTGACAGCAGTGTAGGGCAACCCCTTGTGTCCTATTGTGTATATCCCTGAAACTGTGACAAGAAGCTGAGCAGTCACAGGATACAGCAGCACACAATTCCATGACAGAAGTAGAACTTGGAAGCCAAGAAAGTGAATTACAGCTTTATGAAGACATTTTTGAAGCAGTTTGTATGATATTTCTCAAACTTACAGTACCTTTAAACCTAATCCAAGGTCCACTGAATGTAGAAAGCGAAATTTATTTTACAAGGCCTTGGATCAGAGTTCAGGCCACACCTATTACTAAGTGTTCATTTTAGTGATTACCTGTCTATTGCTTCATAAAAGGTACCAATTGAATTTCATATCCTAGCAGAAGCTAAAAAAGTGGGTGGGAAATAAAACCTTGTCATTCTTTCATGTATGTAAGTATCTTAATAGATAACAAGGAAAGTGCAGTTATTTGCAGCACATCAATCCTATAACCGCTTTTCCCGTTCCCCCCTAGTGAATTTGCCATTCCCTAACAACTCAATTAATAAAGTTTGAAACACACAACACAGAGAGGAAACTGATTCCTCTAGTAAATATTTCCTGTAAGCCAACGGGATCATCACATCTCAAATGAAACAAAATCCAAAAGCATTTCTAATCAGCTGTTTCAGATAAAATGTTTAGAAAAACATTTAATCTTTTTCTAACAGATCACTCATCACTAACCTGTTTCCAGACATAGAAAACAGAATGTGCAACTATGTAAATATCTCTATAATCAGAGTAGTTACAAAAGAAGAGTAAATATTCAGATATACGCTCTTCCTTCAATACACTGTAATATTTTATGACAGATTATAAATTTATATCTAGCTATCTCCCCCCCAATTTTTTTACAGGTTCACCCATAAACTTTGTTGTGTATAATTTGCAGTCACTGAGATATCATACTGCAGAGTATTTATTACTTTAACGGAACTTTTTCTTCCCATGCAGTGATATAAATAAGAACGCCAATGTTCTTTCCAGTAAGTAACATTATGTTCTCACATTTCTTCTATATATCTAGGCCATATTAAGAACTTGAATAACACAAGAGGCAAGTGAGTTCATACATAACAGCCTACAAAGGCTCAAATCAGAAAAGAAACAACAAAAGCAAAATTATTGATGGTAGTGTTGGGATGGAGTCTTCAGAACAGATTTTACCTAACAAGCTAGTCTTTGGTCCAAGGCTCATATCTGATGCATAAATAAGTTTAAAGGAGAATAAAGTGATGCAAGTTACATCTTCTGTCACTCTCTCAGCCCATAAATTATTCCAGCCTACCCTCTCACAACCTAACAACCAGTATGGAAATATTAACTGCATCGTCCCCTTTTGGTTTGTTGCCTATCACATCCATTTTGAAACTCTGTGAATACAGTGAGAAAAATTTACGTGGATGAAAAAGTATGCATAACTCTGATATAACCCTACCCTTTCTCTAGAAACTCATTTTAACTATTTTCTTTCTTTGTAATTATTACACAGTGTAAAGCTTGAGTGTTAACAACTGCAAAGCTTACATAATTCTCACACTTCCAAGTCAGTTTGCAAAGAGGGGGTACCTAGTATTTTCAGAGACAGAAAGGTATTTCACTGTCCATGTGAAATACCATAAATATTCCAAAAGCATACAATTTTTTATTACCATGAATTACCTCTAAGTAAAATCTAAGTCAATATTTTTATCCACTCCCCATAAACCCTTTCACTTTGTTACTCATCCAAAAAATATAAATACTAACTTGAAATGCAACACTCACAGTTCTGCACTGCAACATGCACAGCTCTGTAGTGTGCACACAAACATTCTCTCTTATCATTTTCTTTCATGTGTGATTTATCAGATGTCTATACTACAAGCATTTTGCCAGTATAGACAAGTAGAACTTTATCCCACACCAGCAAAAACTTTTTTGAGAGCTGCATGTTATGACCCACCCTGTTTTCCCCACTCCTCAGTGAAACTCTCTGTGTTGACAAAACAGTTTTTATCTTCATAGCTAAGTTAATTAGTGATTACAAATGTTCATAACCCCCAGCAAAATACACTTGAAGTCTGTATCACAGGCAAGTTTCAGCTTTTTTAGCATAGCTGTAGGATTTGTTTTGTGTGCTTGTGGTTCTTCAGAACTAGAAAAAAAGCGTAGTCTCCCGCTTTCTTTTTTTCCCTCCAAACAGCAAAATCTTGTCAGCAATCAATCTGGAGCCTGTGTAGCCAGCAACTGGTTAATAGGTAACTGGTCCTTAGCTCAAGCAATAATTTGTTGCACGTACCAAGAGTCATACACGTATCAGCCTATAAGGTATCACTCTTATCTTACAAAGCTCTAAATTTAGAGACCTTATCTTTACCATGTAAACCCAGTGAAGGCAGGGAAGAATTAATAAACCTTCACCTCAGTGACTTAAGTTGCTGCTTTTCTGTTAGCAGAGGCATAGCTCCAGCTCAGAGCTAATAGCTACTCTGAGTTTTGCAGGCTCAATAGCCTTGAGACTTAAAGTCTACTTCTCTCCTCTCGTCTTCTGTAAGTTCATAAAATATGCAAGTGCAGACAAAGCATTAGATAATAAAGGACTACCCTCATAAATAAACCTGAAGTAGCAGCAGCTATCCATATTCAAGTGGCACACAACGGGTTCCAACCCCCTCCCACAATACCTGATTTGATCATGCTTTGATCTAAACCAAAGTGTACAGAACCATTTTCAACTACTACAAGCACAGTTGGAATAGATGTAACAACCGCTTTCGCTTTGGGGGCAGTTCTAGAACAGTGGAAAGAAGGCTTTGTTCAGCAGTGAAACCAAAACATTACTTAAGCTGGGACTGGTTTTAACAGTCCAAATAACTGCTGGGAGTTTAAAAGATAGAACGATAAGAATTTTTAAAATTTATTTTACCTAAAGCCTAGAAAGCAAAATATTTCAATAGAAAGTGTTAAAAATGAAGACTCTAAATTTTCCAATTTCCCTGAATACATAATGTGGTGAAGCCAAATTAAGTTCAAAACATGTTTCAGAGTCTCTGATTTCATTTTCTGCTAAAAAATACCCTTACACAAATCAAAAAACCCAAACAAACAAACAAACAACCTCAGCCCAAATTCCTCCCCTCTCCCACAAATAACATAGTAAATGCTTTGACCAAAATATTTTACTTCAGTTTTTTTACAATCTTCTTTAACTCTGATAAATTCATCTATCACACAATATATGTGTGGTAAACATCTTTTCCATGATGTAAGCCTCCTACATAGGTTCACAAACTTTATCTGGGAATCTTGTAAGTGGTATCTTTAATGTTTGAGTACTTCTGTGACTTTCTACCTAAAACACTAGATTAGGACTTCAGGTTATTTACAAAAGTACAGAGTATTCCAGCTAAAATTTATTCTAGTATTCCTCCCTTTTCCTGGATGGTTTCTAACATCCTTGTCAATCTTGCCATGATGTATTCTTTATCCAGACATTAAATCTATGACTCATTATAGAAATAATGTTGGGGTTTTTTTAAGAATAAAAAAACTAAGATCTAACATTAAGCTGTTTTTCAAGTATATTTACTCTAATTATTTTCTGAAAAAAATATATTGTACCCCAAAACCCCATATTTCACTTATTCACCACTACAGAAACATTATGCATCATTTAAATAACAAGGACAATGACTCAAATTTTTCACATTTGTGCTTTATGAAATATAGTAATTCAACTGACACTTCCTTGACTCCTTATTGACCTGACATTTAGGTCCTTTTTCACCTATCTTAATTCTCATTCACTGTCTTTGGTTTATTTGGCAAGGTTTTGATAACACTGAGGCTGCAAGGATGGCTTCTATGAGAAAATCCCAGAAGCTGTTCCCATGTCTGACAGAACCAGTCCAGTCAGCTGCAAAAGAGACCCACCACTGGCCAAAGCTGAGCCCATCAGATGGTTGTAGAGCCTTGTGACAACATGTTTAAGGAGGGGTAAAAATACCCTTTGCAAAGCAGCATGGGGAGAAGAGTGAATATGAGAAAGAAACAACTCTGCAGACACCAAGATCAGTGCAAAAGGATGGGGAGAGGATGCTCCAGGTGCCAGAGCAGAGGTTCCTCTGAAGCCCATGGACGACCCCACACTGGAGAAGGTGACTATGTACAGAAGGAAGGTGTGACCCTATAGGAGATACTGTGTTGGAGCAGGACAGTCCCTGACGGGACCCTGAAGACAAGTCAGGAGTGAAGCTGAGCCCAAGAAGAAAGGAGGCGATTTTAGATTTGTTCTTATTTCTTATTATCCTACTCTAAATTTGATTTGTGATAAATTAAATTAATTTCCTCAAGCAGAGTCTGTTTAGCCCACAAAGGTAATTGGTGAGCGATGTGTCCTTGCTCTTAACTTGACCTGTGAGCTTTTCATTGTATTTTTCTCCCCCTGTGTTTTTGATGGAGATGGGAGTGATAGAGTGGTTTGGTGGGCACCTGACAACCAGAAAAGGTCAATCCAGCACACTCTCTGCCTTTCTAATCTGTTGGAATTTTGGTATTCCTTTCTACATAGTCCAAATACACCAAGATGAGAGGAGTACAGTCTTCTTTTAGTCAGCATAGGCCACTACTTGAGGACTTATTTGATTCTAGTATAAATTCCAACACAGGAAGTAAAACCAAAAATTAATTATTAAATTATTGCTACTTCCTGGCAATAAATACCAAGTTGCAGGAAAAAAAATTTAAAAGAAACATAAAATAATACTGAGTTTTTTTAAATTTTATTTTCATTTGAATTATCTTGGCTATTGTGCTGAGTCATGTGAGTGGAAGAGATAGTTTAAAATATATGTTGATAAGGTTTAGTCTGACTGACACCACAGAGAATTTATGAGGTATGTTAGCCTCTCGATGTCAGTGGAGCTGACTTTGGCACTAGGGGTATTAAAAAGCTTTGCTCGAAATTAAATTTTAACATATAGACTGTTTGCAGATATCAGGATTGAGTGCTTCTGGATCATAGTTCTGAACAGAGTACCTAGATTGAGTATTGTCCTCTTCAGGCACGTAGTTCTTCATTTACAATAACTTTGAGATGACTGAAAGCAACTTGTAGCTTTATGTGCTCACAAAGCCCAGCTCCACTTGTCCACACTAACTGGTACCAACCACAGACACCAACTGGTGCCACTCACTGGCAGCCACTTTTGTGGCTGCCTTCAAAGCCTTCCTCAGAACAATCCAGATTGTCTCTGTTCTGATATTAGCATATATGCAAAACTCCTATGTTTCCAATTCAAGAAAGTTCAAAAGACACCTTCACATCACAAGAAAAAAACCACATACATTTTTCCTTGGCATGATCACTACTTCGGCCTGAACCTTTGTAATAGACCCTTCAGAACAGTAGATTTTACACTGAGACATTTGTTAAAATATTGTTTAGGAATAGCATAAGACATTTCTTTAGCTCTCTCACCATTAGTTCAACTCCAGAGTTTAGAATTATAGAATATAGCCTAAAACACAGAAGTTCTTAACTCAGGCACAGCGGAGCTTTTCCTTAATGAAGACTGAGTAAAGAACTTCTGTCACTTCAAGAAGAAACAACCAACACAGGAAGCAAGATTTACCATAATAAATGAGATCACCCATCCTTTTGCTGTTATCTAGTGTTCTGGAACTAAAATTGTTCAGATGTATTAGAAGTTTGAAGGGGAGAAAAAATCCTATTTTCCATGAGTGAAAATTACCTATACTTCCTTATCATTGCAGTCAGTTTTCTTAGATCCTAAAACATTACCACAATTAGCTTTTAACTACTTTTGTTTCAGTAATGCTCCAAAAGTATTGGAAAACAGGTAGAAAAATACATAAGCAGATACAAGAAAAGAAAGTAATTTTGCTTATATGAAATTTTAAGTTTCTTTTTTCTGTAAATCTCTTCCTGAGATGAAAAGATGATCCTGCTTGGTTAACCATGTCTGAAGTAGGTTATGGGATTATGGAAGCCTTATGGGTTTAGAATTAGGATTAGCATATAATTGTTCAAAAAGCATGAAATCCTTTCCATAGTTGTGGTTTAGAAAAGCCTTGTATGCCCTATTATTGTCTATGTTCTTTTTTGCATTTTCCTAACGTGGAATTTGGAACTCAAGAAACAATGGTATTAAGAAGCATTTTTTTCTTTTTTTTTTTTCCAAATAATACCATTTTGAGCAGCAAATAACAAAGTATTTCAGAAGGGATTAATAAGTGATCTCCTAGAGAATGAACAAATAATTCAAAGTGAAAAAACATCTAAGAAGGGAGGAAAGAGATGATGTTGGTTTCTTAGACAACTTTGACCTTAGTGACACTGAACACACTCCACCCCAAAAACCAAAGGATTCTATTTGCATTTTTTCTATTTGATTTTGTTGCATCAGTTGTCCAAAAGAGTTAGGAAAATAACTTATAAAATCTATAATAACTGCAAATCTCTATTGCTTAATTCTTCATCCAGTTCCCCCCAGTCCAAACCCTAACTTGAGGACATAGTGGAATGGTGATGGGTTTTCCTCCTAAAGGAATAGTTTAATTAGGCCCAATGAGAAAAACTGGCATGAGGATGCGAAGTCGGTTTAGTGATCTTTAATGTAAAAGGAGACTGCAATCTGCATTATGTCATTTCAAATTATTTTCCACCTTTGTAGAACTTTTTTACACCATTATTTGACACCCCAAAAGTAAGGTTTTTTTAAGTTTTGTGGTTGTTGGTATTAGAATTGTTAGGAATTTTAATGCAAGCCCACTAAAGCCTAAATCAAGGCATGCACATAAGTTAAAATATGTAATAGTCCTTGCATTTGTTAACATTCAGAATCAAAATGCTATTTATTCCCACAGAGATCTTTTGATTTCTGAATGCAAATATAAGGTACTTAGGAAGATTCACTCACACTGTAAATTTTTTTTAATGTCTCCACGTGGACAAACCCATAGCTGCTTTGTGACAGGGCTACTTTTCCTCTAAGTCAGTAGGACAGCAATAGAACTAGCATTTCAAATTGTAACAAAAAAAACAGAGCAAAAATATTATTTGTTAGATCAACTGTTTCTAAAGTGAAAAACAGGAGAATGACTATATGTGTTTATATAAAAAAAGCAAAAATTTTTATCTTGTTAATAATTACAGTGCTCTTAATATTTCTTGACTTTTTAACTCTTTAACAAAATTCACAAAGACATCATCTCTCATGCATCATTAAACATTTTAAGAGATGGTGGTGTCTACATTATAATATCTCACTCAAGTAGGTGCCATGGACAGGCACTGCATTCAGCAGAAGTGTCTACTTTTCAGAATATACACATGCCACTCTAATTAATCTCCAGTGGCAACATACTAAAACAATCTTCAGGTTATGATTTTGGTTACCAGAAATTTTGCCATTGTTTTAGGTTTTGTTAAACATGTTTTTTTTACTTGCCTACACTGCTCATGTCATATCTTTGTTCTCTTTCTCCAGTGCGTGTTTCGGGTACTTCAGGACAGAGAACTATTTTTACTCTGTAGTGTTAGAACAGACGTCTCCAACCTTGATTTAAGGAGCAGATGAAACATAGTGTAGGTGTCTGCCCTACAGTTAGCCGTGCAAAGTGACACCCTTTGCCAGCACTAGGTCACATAGGACACATGAGGCAGGGAAAGCAGCCCCAGGTGTATTTTTGGGGACTAGTGGTTGGCTGTACAGCAGCAACACTGTTACAAAACCAGTTTTGTTCTGCTACAAAAGCCCCTGTACCATATAGGCATGGTTATCATGATGATCACCTGAAAGTACAGCTGAGAAGCTGGAGAGTAACAGTGATACCAAGATCACTTAATACCTTGGAGAAATTTTTACAGTAGCTAGCCTAGTATGGGTTCAAACTAAGAGATCCAAGGAAATGCAAGGAAAGCAAAGTAACACTGAAATATCCATTTAACAGTACTATGAAATGCCTCTAGTATTTTCCACCCTCTCAAAAGCACTACCTGAAAAATGTATAGCACAAAAATAATGTCCTTCTCTCCCTTCTCAACAGTGTAGTTGGTATGTTCAGATAGTTTTATCTGAAAATACTAAATACAACAAACCTCAGCTGTATTCTGTATGATCCTCTAAAATTTAGTTTCAGTTCTTTCTGCATCAGCTTCAGTTTTCTTCTAGATCTGAAGTCTAAAGTACAACAGGGGTTATAACTTTTGGGAACTCTTCTTTTTGAAAAACCAAGAGAAAAATATTTAGTCACTAGAAGACATCGTCTCCTTAGAATTTATAATCCATTTTTCTTTTGCCTGGACCCGGCTGTGATTGAGGCACATGATGAGAAAGTACAACCTAGGAGCAGATTCAGTTGTAGTGACTATACCAATGCATTAGACTTTTTTATTCCCTCAGTTTCCCCACTCCCACACACACTCACTGTAAGCAGTGTTTTGCAAAGACCTTGATGGCAAAGACTGTCAGCCCTGACACAGCTGGTGGTATTGAGCAGAGGATGCTGAAACTTATTCATTCTTCTGATAAATTACTATAGCTAAGACAGTTCCTTATAATGTTGTCATTTGCAGCTGACTCCCTCTTCTTCTTTCAAGTCTAGTTGCTCTTATTCCTTTGCTATTCTGTGACCAACAAAGATTTGAAACATAGAAGTAAGATGCAGGTGGCTCAGATATTACCCCTGTGGGCAAAGTATCAGGTATCTACAAAGGGCTGTGTCCCAGTCTCTGATATATAAGATATTCCAAGCCTTTCATCTGAAACATGCAACGAGAACACTTGATCCTTGGATGTTGCTTTGCTGTCTACATTAATATTGAAAGCCTGGTTTATTGTGCTTAGTTTGTTGATTGTCACAGTTGAATGTCTACCTCTGTGTATAGCTTTCAGTATATGAAAAAGGAATCATCCGGTTCACTTAGAAAACAGAAGTCAAGTGTACTGACAACCTTGTACATCCATGGTGACAGATATATGCAAGGAAAGTAAATTAAAGGAATACATTCTTAGCTAAGGAAAGATGATATTGAAACCCAATATATTTGTAATTTTATTGAGCTACCTCAAGAGTTTAATGGTTTGATATGCTGCATGGTACAGACTTGCACACACAGAGTGGCGCATATATCCTGTGCATGTAATTCTAGCCAAGAATTCAATTTGTCTTTCAATTGGAAAGGACCTAGACCACTTTAACTATTTAATCTTGTTTTATGATAAATGTCACGTAAAAAGAAAAGATTATGTGCACCTTCTTTTTCATTAATTAACTAAGACTGCTTTATGTGTCCAATGATGCAACCAAGTTGCAATATATTTAGTGAACAGTAAAAAATGGATATCCTCACAACTATATAAGTCAATATTCTAGGTCAAGCTTTAAGCAGTTTAGCAAAAACAAATTCTAGATATCATCTTTTTTCTCAGTCATTATGATTGACCTTCATGTGAAAATAAAAAGATCCTAAGTATTACTTTCTTTTTTTAAAGGGGAAGAAGTCCTTGATCATATTCTTGGCTGCATCTTCCATAGTTTCTATAGAAGTGTAGAAGATAGCCTTCTCTTCAGATAGTCTAAAGAAGTCTGTCTAATAAGCACCAGAACACTGTGTTTATGCAGAGGTAAAGGATGCAGAGGATCATTTCCATACTTTGCGAGAAAACCAATCTATTTCCCTGTATTTCTTTTAAGGAAGAAAGCCATTCCTAAACTTTTTGAAGTCTTTCTTTTGTGGAGAAAACTATCATGCAAAGCACTGCACCCAGTTCCCCCTGCCCAGCTGCATTCTCCAGAGTGAATACTGCCATTTGATTTCTCCTTGTTCCCATCCTGACCACTTTCTTTGGCATTCCAGAGATCCAGCTGCTCTGTCTGACCCAGTTATGGACTAGACCTGACCTCTCTAGCCTCCCCTCTGGTCCTTGCTCTGGCACTCCAGTGATCAGTGATGCCTTACCAAGGCAGGTCTCCTTGAGAACCTTTGCTGTTTTGTGTTGGTTTACAGTAGTAGAATGTCAATCACACACAGGTTGGAACAGCTTCTAGTATTTACACTCACTCAGCCTTGTGTATCAGAGCTTTATGAGTGCCTTTTAAGTCTGGAGTTGTCATTCCATGATATACAGCTGGTAGGTGGAGGAGCCATAATTAAAAAGTAGGTAGCTTGATTTCTAACTATAGCATGCCTTTACCATACAACCAGGAATTCCTCTTTCCATCAGATAAGACATCTCCTCATGGTTCTAGTACACAAGCTGTGGTGTCTGATATCCCCTAGACATGTGGCAGAGACAACGTATTTTTATTAACCACTACATATAACACAGATACAATAGACTTAAAAACAGAAAAAATCCTCTGTCATGTTTATATGGAACTGGAAAAAACAGCATTAATTTTTTGAAAGATTAATCCTACTTGGCATTTTCTAATTTTCCAAAGAACATGGATTCAAAAAACCATGGATAATTTAAGTAATATTAGTGCTAAAAAATCTGAAATCCATATATAAAAGTATTCCTAGAGATTATTAAAGCCATATTTGGATTGAAAGATGAGATTAATCAAAAATTTGTGAGAAGAAAAACCTTTCTGACAAAGGTATTTTTTCTTCCCAGGAATTTTGGAGGGTTGTTTTTTTCTCTACATTTAATTGCATCACTATCATTCTATCATTTTACAAAACTAATGCTAAGATCTACACATTTATTTGGATGCATATTACTTATTCATATTATTATAATATTTTGTTTGTCTTTTTATTAAATAGGACTTTTGACTAATATATGAGCATATCTAGTTTTTTACTTTCCCAAGTGCCTGGAATTTTAGATTCAGTCTGAGCTTCAGAAGTTTGAACTGATTTTCAGTATCAAGAAGTTAAATGAATACACTAGGTGTCTCTTGCAGAATTTGGAAATGTCCAGCAGAACTATTTTTTTCTGATAATTAGTCACCTATTTTTCTAATGTGAGTTTCAGAAAGCAAATAGAGCTTCTGCTAAAAATATTGACTTTGTGATATTGATTATTTTTCATAAGTTATGATAAAAGAAGTAGTCATAGCAAATGCAAATGACTGTAACATTTCCAAGTCTTAGCATAGCTAGAGAGGCTTTGCATAGAGCAAGCTTCTCAAGCTCTCAAAAGCAATTGATACCTCTAAGATGTTATAATCCACCTGATGAAGATATAATTTAATAATATTGATGATACTGAGTTTTGGAGACATATTACACAATTTAAATGATGGACAAAATAAATATCTTTATTGGTGATGGATATGTAGAACATCTATTCTAATCATATTTGGTAGTTTCTTTTCTGAAAGCCAGTATTTATCTCTTTATTATATCCTTCCACCAAATTCCTGCATTTTCTCTTCAAGTTGCAGGTCGATAAAGAACTAAGCAAGTACATGAAGAGCTTTTAAGAAATTACACAGCAGAACATGCTGGAACTAAAAATAGATATGCTCAGCTATCAACATTTTCTAACAGTGCTTGAGTTTGGGCAAAGTTTTCATTTCTCACACCTTTAACAGGCAGCAATAAAATTGCAAACTCTGGCTCTAGCCAAACATTCATAATATTCCTACTTCCTAATGACTTCCCTGGGACTGCTTATTTTATACAAAGATATGGAACATAAAGTGACAAGAGTCAAAGATGACATGGAACACTGAGATTTTTTGCAAAGAAAATCTCTCTCAGAATAAAGGTTTTGTTCATCTTGTTAGCTTGACAATTTGTACAGGCTTTCAAGATATATATGTTAAATATAACTATGTTAATTCTTAAGTTACAAGTTTAATGCTAGTGGCTTCTGCAGAAATTTTCTTCAAGCAAAGACAGCCTGAACCCTATATACAAAAGGATTATCAATCACTAACCTGGATCTCTCCCAGGAGGGAACTATACTCAGAGCAAATAACATTCTTCCCCCGTTACTTGTTAGAGTTGTAGTTCAGATACCAGCTGAGATCGGTTCATCTCACTGAATAAGGACTATTGAATATGACTAGAGAACAATGGTAATATGGTAGGCCTGGGGTATGACCCTGCAGTTTTTAATCTGTCAAAGCTACCTCAAAAAGTAGTGCTGTCCATCCTGTGGTAGGTCTGAGAACTTTGCTTCTTAATATTATATTAGAAATGAAGCTCAAATGAGATCTATATCTATCACATTTTACTTTTTAATAATCTGCTCGTTAAGGTAGTGTTAAAGGTTTGTTAATGTTGGAGAACAAATCTCCAGTTAAAATAATACATTTTGCCTTAAGATTGCAGTATTAAACAGTTTCCTGGAGAGCCTCTTTGCACACAGGCCCTTTAAAACAAATTGGATACTCTCAGTATACGGCATTTTTGCAATCCACATTGCAGGGTTGGTATCATACCATAATAGTCATTCTCATGATGAGACTTGATGGCTAACCTGCCAGAAAATAGCTGACTTTTTTTGGCTTTCTTCCTCCATTTTTCACCCGCCCCCCTCTGCTCTTTATAATATATTTAAATAGAGAAAAAATCACACATTTTTGACAAGTAGGAACTGGGGTCAGAACCAACCCCCATCTCCTTCCCAGCTTTCATCTGCCTGAAGCAACATGGCTTGTTTCATCTCATACCTAGGAAACAAGCCAAATGGAACATGCCCTTTGTAAGAGCTGCCTCTCATATGAAGATCCTGTCTTTTCTGAAGGACAGGCTCCTCCTCCCCTTCTCCTTAAGTCAAAATTACTTTCTATAAGGTTCTCAAAGAAAATAGAAAAATTTTAATACTCTACTAAATATCAAATTTTTCAGTAAAAGGACATAAAATTTGGACTCCTGAGGACTAAAAGGCGGGGAAACAATAATCTTTCTTTCCTCTGGAACAGGAAGAGGCCATACCTGCAGTGCTAGTATGAAATGGAGAACTTCATGAAAAGTTTGCCGGTGCTATGAACAGAGCACATTAAGCCTCAAAAAGGTTAAGCGATTCATAAAGAAGTAAAATGGCAAGTGCAATTTTGGTTTAAAAGTCAAAGACGTATGGGTGGGGTTTGGTTTGGGTTCTGGGTTTTTTTCAGGTTGAAATTGATTTGCAGTCTTCACAAAAGTGCAGAAGAAAACATAATTCATACGTTGTGCACACATTTCAGCCAGTCATCCATTGCATAAACCTGCATTTCAGGTGTGTAGTAAAATTAAAGATCTCACTATTCTGTGAAGGATCTCAGCACTGCTTAACAAAAGTGAACGATAGGTAGAAAGGGGTGAAATGGACTACTTTGACAACTACTGTGGGGCCTCTGGACAAAAAGGAGCCGTCTAAACATAAATATGTGAACAGCATTCTTGTAACAGCAGGGTAGAGCTTCCTGTCTCATCATTTCTTAGTTGTTTAAATTAGTCCTGAGGAATTTGACTGATGTAAACACACCTTAGCATGTGTGTCCAAAATGCTAAGGGAAAAGAAATCTATTTTGCATATATATTCCAAATATTCCCATGTTTTTGTTGGGGTTTGGAGGGTTTTTGTTGCTTCGTTTTGTTTTGCCTTTTTCTAGAGAGATGTTTCTACTGTATTCCATATGCTACTTTTTTTTTTTGTCAGATATAATAGATAAACTTCCAGGGAAGAGGGGTTCAGAGTAGCCACAAAGAGTGACACAGGGGGTTCTCATGTTTAGTGTGGCCCAAGAGTTTTAGTCAGGAGGGAAACTGTGGTTGAGTTAATGGTCTAACATTGTAGTCAAATAGGTTTATACAGACCCAAAGATGCTTCCAGTTGTAGTAACTGGTCCAACAAAAGACAACTGATGAAGCAGAGTTGCAAGCAAGAAATTATGTTCACTTAATGCAATCAATAAAATAAAATATGTGACAAAAGTAGTAATAAACACTTCTTAAAATGTGATCTCTTAAGTATTGTACAAACAAGACTCTTTCACAGGGAACTTCCACCATACAGGTTGGCAAAGGGATGACATAAGAAAATTGAAATATGACATCCTACACAACTTCCATACTTCTGTAGACTAATAGGCTGAAGGTCTAGATGCTCTGAGAAGAGCTCTTTCAGCTGCTAAGCCTGTGTCTAAGAATTTACAGTCTACCCCACTTACCACTTCAATGTCTGGAAAACTAATATTAGTGTGACAAAGCTGAGAAGGAAAAAAAAACCCAAACATTTCAAAGTTTCTTCTACTAGAATACAGAATAGTTTTTGGAGAACAGTTGCTTAATCTCTATCCACTAAGGCTCTTAAAAGCAGACTGGAAAAAAGTAAACAAAGTTCAAATATTCTGCTTGTAAAAAATCTTTTTCTAGCTGGAAGATATTTATAGTTTCTTGAGTTCCAGTACAGCTTAGTGAACAATGAAAAATGAAGTGGTTTGAATAATACATTTGGAGGGAGGAAAATCATACCATTCATTAAAATTTGTCATCTTCATTGCAGCTTAAATTAACAAAGACGTCATTATTTAGGAATGCATTTACATTTGCATTTAAATATATACTTTTGCTGAGACAGAGGAATTACAAACTCTGTGGTTTTACTTAGCTTCCTGCATTTAGATGTAATTCTAACATATTACTGCCCAGAGGCCATGGTGCGTTACATTTCAAAAGTGGGCAAAATTCTGTCCTCCCAATTCCTGTAAGTAGCACTAAAAGGTAACTAGAGCATGAATGTTGATGGAGTGATTAATCAAATTCATTCCTGCAGAAGATGCTCATGAACCCATTACCCAAATCATGGTAAAGTATGGAGTGAGGGTTGGGTGGTACACTGGTTTTGAGCTGGCACTTCCTAGTGCCATCAGAATTTAAATCTAGACCAGTTTAGTGTGCTTGAAGGTTTTTGCCAAGGTAAGTGGTGGTCTTTGGACAATTTACCTAGGCTTCTGTATCAGAAAAGCCAGTATCAGAAGTACTCCAAAGAGTTAAAATCACACTTTCCCATTACTTCTTACTCCATTGATTCAGTTAAATATTATTACCTATATGTTATCTATTCCTTTAAAAACATTATTTCAGTTTCAAAGACTTCAATAAACACTGAAGTTTTTAATCAGTATTAAAATATACGCATGCACGCATATTTAGAACACTCGTCCTAAAATATGTAGAAAACCCAGCTTTCCTGCTAAGATGCTCCAAACACTTGTTATCACAGAAATACAGTAAAGCATCTCAAAAACATCAAAACATAATTTCTTGAACATTAAGAGTAAAAATAAGTCCCCTTTCAATAATGTCTTTACACCTTTCTGCATGACTTAATATAACTGATGGTACCTAATATCTGAAAAGCATTATTTAAAATTATCCCCAATCTATAGCAATAACTCAAGGTGAAATCAAGGAAATAAATGCAGCTCTTCCACAGATGTAAGACATGGAAAAGAGGTTTACACTACGTCTGTAATTTCCACTACTCTCTCCATTTTTTCCTATTACAATCTGAACTATCAACCTATTTCTTGAATTTTCATATTTTCCCAAATTCTTTTTTTTGCCCTTTTCCACCTGTATCTGGACAAATTCTTCAGTCACATCAGTGCTTTGTAATGAATGCTTCTTGAGAATCAAGAGAGTTTCTTCATTTTCAAAGAGTGGGGGTAAGGGTGGGCTCAACACTAACTTCCACAAGGAAGAAGTCAGCAGGAATTCTTCTGTTATACAAAAAGAGGATTAAGAGAAAGAACACTGGGGATGAAATTATTGTTCCTTTTTTATTTTGAGGTGGCATATAAAAGTCTTGATTTTTGACATCTATTTGTCCTGTGCAGTTGTATAGAACCACCCTCTGAAGTTCTTTCTAAAGCAAGTTTTGAAGGAAATGCTGTCTCCTTATCCCTTCTGGAAATGTGTTTTGGAAAACTTATTGCGTTCTTGAGACATGTTTTGCATTAATGATTTAGTAAACAGTGTGTTCATGAGATTACAAAGGTACTCTTTCAGCCCCACTGAAATGAAAAAGAATTCACGGGAATGAAAAATACATGGAAACTACTGTAAAGAGAGTGGAAAACATGATTTCCTGCAGTCATGTCAAAACCTGATTTAACATATGTATAATTAATATGTTATGAAAAAAAAACCCTTAGTCTTCAGAAAACATTGGACTGAGCCTGTTTTGTGGGCAGAAGATGCATCTAGAGGTAATCTAAATGTAAGAAAAATGTCTTATCTGATTCTTTTAATTTAAGCCTTTGCATGGAAATTCTAAGTGTAAATAAAGAAGCAGAAATACAATTTCTAAAATGTCTAGTCCATATATAATCTGTAAGTAGAAGTGGGTGGCCCTCATAGGTGGACCTATGGTATATAGTAACTTTGACAGACAGGCAATGTTTGACAATAAAGGCTTATCCAAACTCTTAGGAAAACACAATCTTAACTAAGGATTTCAAGCTGAAGACAAGAAAATTCCATTAAGAAATGAGGTACAAAATTCTTGGAGAAAAAGTGAAAAAGCACTGGAAGAAATTTGGAGATAAGCAACTAAAGGAAACTGTGTGATTTTTCAGATTCAGACACAAATTTTTTCCATTCAGATTCAAGCATTTTAATAATGCACTCACCATAAAAAGCTTTCATTCTTCCAGTATTCAGCTGAGAGGAGAAAGCATCTTATGAGGGTGATTATGGATCTCAGTGTCTTTAGGGCTGTCACTTACACAAGATACCAAGGTCAATTCAGGGGAAACTGGGTGAATTTAAGTTTTTCATAGGGAATATCAGAACAGACAGTTCAGTTATCTCAGATGGTTTTAAATTTCTCTGTTCTATTTTTTCCATATTACACTGGAACCTGTCATTTCTTCTTTGAAAGAGCTGCTTCTAGGGCTGATAGAGCAGTTCTATCCTCCATTCCAGTCAGGTCTCTGTTTCTACTGCAGCAATGAGCAGCTATGCCAAAGAAGGCCTGCCGTGGCAGTTATTTTAAGTAGTCCATTCACTAAAACAAATATAGAATAACAATTTAGAGACCACAGAAGAGTCATCAGCTAGTGATGATTTACCAGAATAAAGTTCAACATATACAAACTGTTGACCTAGAAATGATTGTATAAGCCATTACTAATTTTCTGAGTCACCTAGTCAGATCTCCATTGGGTCTTAGATAATATCTTGTTACTGAACTCAGAACTGCTAACAAAAAGCTATAGCAACTTCTCACTTAACAATTACTCATCCTCACTCTGTTGGGTGTAAATTTGATACGAAACATTCCTTGGTAGTTTCTGCCCCCATGCAGCCTACAGAACTTCTGTTCTGAGTGAACACTTAACGTCTTCAACATTTCTGTAGCCTTGAGGGAATAAACTTATTCAGATGAACAGAACAAAAAGGCTGGTTCGTGCCCCAGTTCTTACTCCCCTTGAATTCTAAGCAGTCATCCATACAAATGTTGATTGTGGTATGGATGTAAAGCAAACCATCGTTTTAGTGTGCTGCTTCTCACAGTGTAAATGACTACATAATGTGAGTACTGAAAGAGGCCCCATCAGCTACGAAGAACAATCTGATATTGAGGTACAAAGTTCATATTTCACTTCAGATAAGTGAATTATTTTCAGATGTATCAAACACTTGAGTAGTCAGTGAGACTTTATTTATGAAATTAAATTGTATCTTTTGTTTTGAATACAGTAGCCATAGAGACCTAAAAAAAATAAAAAAATCTGAGCCTCAACTCCCTGCTTACTACAGTGATTAGCAAGCTGCATGTTTTCTTTCCTATCAAAAATTTATCAATTTTTTTTCTCTATAAGACTTTGAACATCAGATTTTCTTTGCCTTTCTGGCCTTAAGCACATGTTAGCTGATTGGTTACAAGAAAATCTTTTACAGTCTCTGGCTAGGTGCCACCTTCCAGCTTGCTTTTCCACATTCTTTAAATGATCAGTCTGTTCCCCCTGTTTTTGGGAGATGAGACCTCGTGGTTCAGTCACCTTTTAACTGAGTTTCCAGGAGCACAGAGATTTTCCTTTTACCTGCCAAGGTACTCTTGCCATACACATGCCTAATACTTTTCTTAAATATACTTCATTATTTTTCACTAACTAAAAAGCAATACTATTTTGGAATTGTAGTTTCTTTTGTTTCTGCTACACTAAGCAATACTCATATATATATATATATATATATATATATATTTATATAGGTCCTGTAATAATTTTTTTCTTCATAGAAGCACATATTAGCATTAGTGCAAAACTCAAAACTCAATAGGTTTGACTGAGTTTTATTATTTTCTGCATTCTTAATGATAAAATGACAGCAAGCTCAATGTAAATCCTGTCTCAGTCCATGCCAGTATGCAGGAGTCTGGAATTTCCATTTTCAGTCTTCCAGTTGAAACTTAGAAAATCACTGATTTCTGATCTCTTCCATTAGCTTTGGCAAAAAGCTTTCCGTACAGAAGGTGGAGAATAAGAAATTATTCTTATTAATATATTCTTATTATATATACAATAATATAATTCTTATATTAATTATCCAGACCATCTTTGAGGAGATGAAGTTTCAAGGTCACTGTTTTGCCATACTTGTCAGTTTTTTCTATTGAGTTCTTTTGGTTTATTTCCAGGTATTCAAGGAAGGTATCACACAGATGATAGAAAACTATATAGTAAACTATAGAAAATTTTACTGCAATATAAGAATTTTCCATTCTGCACAGACTTGAGCACTGTTTTTTTCCATAAAAGATTCTGAATTCTGAAAACATAATTTGGTTCTTTTGTTCCTGTAAGAAGGATCTTACATTTGACAACTGTATAATATTTTTTCAGTATATAAGTCACCAGCAGATCAAGACTGTATCACTGACCTATGCTTTTATTATAAGCATTACATTATTTATCACTACATATGTTTTGGCATTCTCTTCACCAAATAGGATTACAGTTTAATTGCTAATTCAGTGCGGAAAGCTTTTGATAGGTTAGGCTAACATACTCTCAATCATGTCCAGAAAGATAAATCATCACAGCAATTAACATAGCTTTATTATCCCTATGTATATTTACGTCTAAAATGCATTATTAACTATTTTATTATGTGACAAAGCTGACTTTGTGTTCTTCTAGTTCATCAGTCAAAATGTACTGTGAAAACCAGTCAAATAACTTATAACACTACTCTTAAAAATGTGCAGAAGACTGAAAGGTACAGTTACATGCAAAGCTTGTTACCCAAGATGTAATCTAAAGCCATAAAATGACAAGAGGGAGCTTATAGTTGAGAATGTAGATGAAAGACAGCTATATATACAATTTATATATGCATATAAATTCACTTACATGGTTATATACATATGCTTCACTATATATAATGATGTCTGAATTCATCTTAGGTTGGTTATGATACTGAAATAGCTTTATGGATGAGTTTATAACGAAGTCAGCCACAGGATTCTATGAATGAAAGAAGGATCACCAATCACCAACCCAGGGTAATAAAACATTCTCTGTCAAAAAGGTTGTCACTTAGGCATATACTTCCAATATTCAGTACTAGGTTTTCTCAAGACTGTCTACAATAAAACTGAAAGTTAGAATTGAAATCGCAACATATAAGAAACTTTGGAAAAACAGTGAAAAACAGTGAATTAGAGACTGACTACAAGATGTTTCTAAGTCGTGCTTAAAAATAATTACTTTAGTATCAAACAATATTTTCAATAAAGAAACATAAAGCACTAAGATCTCATCTAAAATACAAGATTGTGATCACCAGTTTTCAGAAGGACTAACTAAATGTGTGAGATGCTTGAAAGAATGAAAAAATACAGAAAAATAAAAGAATTTGATGGGACACCAAAATAAAGGAGTTTTGAGGAGAATATTTTTTGACATATATAAGTAGAGTAAACAAGTTAAATGTTATGGAGGTTTAAGAGTTATTCAAATAAAAATTTTAGCTGGTAGAGAAAGCAGCGGTTTATGAACAGAACAAATTTTTTATGTGACTAAAATATCACAGAATATTCTCAGTTGGAAGGGACCCACAAGGACCATTGAGTTCAGCTCTTAAGTGAATGGCCCATACAGGGATAAAACCCACAATTTGGGGGTTATTAGCACCATGCTGTAACCACCTGAGCTAATCTCAGGGACAAAAATCACCCTTCATCGTGATGTCTCTGTCTAACTGTTCTTCAATAATAGTGACTCTTTAGTTGAGGATAAAAAAAAAAGCAGATTTAACATGGAATTTCATTTGTTTAAAAAATAAATATTAAAATACAAATGGTCTACAGAAGTATGAGATTGGGTTTAATGAGCCAGGAGGTCCCATTCATTATTATTATCCTAAGCTGCAGGGTTTAAAAAACCTTACCAGTTGTTACCCTTATCCACCCACTGGGAGTGTATTTAATTGAAAGGCAGAAATTAATATCCTACACAGTAGTTACATAGCTACCACTGCATGAAAAAGCAGCCAGTTATAAAGGACATACTCTGAATTTCATCCAGCAATTTGCAAGCAAGATATCCCACACCCTGTTAGGAATCCCATGGGCTTTTTTGTGGCCCACTATTAGTCTTTGTTACCATTCTGATCCAAGTCCTAAAGCTTCCCAAGAGCTGCACATCTTCATGTTAGTGGAGCAATTAGCAACTCAGCATTGTGTTTTCCTGGTTAATTTATGTTTGACTCCTTCTAAACTTCAGAGCTTTAGATATCTTCACAATGGTTGTGGCTTAATATTAGCTATGTCCGTTACAGTTCAATTTTTATAGTATTTGTTGAACTAGGACTGTTTCAAAATTCCACAACTATATGGATTTACTTGTGCTTTCCACCATTTTAGGTTCTTTAATTCAATCAAGCATATGCTACCTAAAGCTTAGGACTGTGAATAACAGGCAAAAATATTTTATGACATTGATTCTATCTCACTTTTTGAGAGCCAAGACCCATTTACTTTTTGTGATTGCTCATACACAAAATAAAGTGAAGTTCAAGAAAGCCCAGCTGGAAAGAAAATGTTCATTGTTTTGTTTCCTTCTCAAGAAAAATTTTATCGTCTGGGTGATAGACCTTTTTTCCCTAAGTCTGAACAACTTTTAACAATATTGACCATGCCCACCAAGATCATGACAAGGTGAAAATCAAACCTATTTTAAAGAGGGTTCAGTAGACTCAGCCTTTTATGAAATCACATCCCTGATAGTTTTTGCCCCTGTTACCCAATCTGTAAAGTGAATTTTAATCCAATGACTTAAACTTGTAAGATAATACCAATGTTTCATGCATTTCTAATTTCATAACTAGAGTTTAAATATTGACTTAAAATAAGAAATATATATAAAATTCTGTATTGGTTGTCAGAAATACATTACACCATATACCTCTGTGGAACTACTCAGGCTTGGGAATCCCTAAAATTCATAATCTTTCTGTGACATCTTTCAGACATATTCTGGGACACAGAAATCCTTGTTTGGGCCTGAGCATCTCCGTATATGACACACATGATCACAGAAACAGGTTGCTAATTGTATAAAAACAAAATTCAAATGTTATAGTAGAGAATAATACTTTTTGAATCATTACTCTTTTAGAAAGCCAAAATAAAAATTTTCATGCTAATTCCACCAGGAAATATAATTTTCACCTAGACTACTTTGGGGTCAAATCTCACAGAATTTGTTGAGAGAAAGAGAAAAAAGTCAAATATGGTGCCCAATTTTAACTGAGATAGGAGCTCCAGATGCAAAAAAACCCCCCACCCTCTTTTTGGATTTTTTCATAGTATATTTTTAAGGATCATCATGGTATTATAAACTCTTCAACTTTGACACATCAGTGAAAAGAATATATTTGTTTTGAAATTTCTCTACAAGATGTAGTTTGCCTCTAAATCCTGCTGTGCAAGGGAGTTTATAGCACTAATGAAAATATAAGTGGAATAATAGTCTGTAGCTATGATTACTACATGTAGGATTTTGTGACTAAGCAACACCTACTACTTAGTCAGTCTGAGTTTTTAATGTCTTTGAAGGAAACAGACAGCTACCTGAATCACAAACACTTTTACATGTCTCCCAAAATACTTTTAGCTCCAGAAATTTTCTGTACTATAGTTTGTGCTTTTCAGCTGCTTAATAATAATAATAAGGGTTTTTTCTAACTTCTTGCTCATGTCAAAAGAAGTCCAGTGAACCAAAAAAAAAACAACTAAGAAAGTGAGTCATATCTTCAATACATGGTACCTGATTTGGATTGGAAACAAAGGAGAACGGCTGCTTAAAGAAACAAAGCTTGAGAATTTTTTTTTAACCTATTAAAAAGACCTTTAAGAGACACAGAAAGGGCTTATTAAGTGGAAAACTACCAAACAAAAACTTGCTACTTTTTTTGCAATGTTGCAAATTTTGGAAGACTTACTGGGCATTATTTATATTACAGCAACATTCATAAGCATAGTTCTAATCTTCTCCAACTCTCTCCATGACTCAATTTCTTATGGTATGATTCTTCTGCTTTCCACACAGCTGTCTAGACAAGTAAATGATGTGGATACACTTCTCAAACCATCATACTGTCACTAAAAGTAATGAAATCCTAGATAATGCAAGTAGAACAGTCAAGGCAAGTTAGACTGAATATTTTCCCCCAATAATGGAATTAATAAGATTAATTTTAAACTACAACAAGATCAACTATTTATAAAAGACTTTGAGAAATACACACCAAGGAGGCTAAAAAATGTAATGAGGGGATGCATAGAGAAGTCCATCTCTTTTCCTTGTCAAAAATAAGGTGTCTTATTATGTGTTCAAGGACCTTGAGAAAAAAATTATTAAACAACTAATCATTGACAAGCAAGAGAAAGTTACTAACTGGAACTTGAAGATACACACTGAAAATAGTAATAAGGTATGGGGTTTTCTTTACTGTTTTTGTTGGGGGGCGCCCTGCAGTGAGCTACTTTTTCTTTTTTTTAAGTATGTTCTAATTAAATACAAGTTAGTGTGATCACTGTTGATCATAGTTTCATGACTAACAGGTAGCTATTAACCTTAAGTATCTATTTATGTATTATAATACTTCACAATATTAACCCTAGGGCTGAGATTCTCATAGAAATTGAAGGCAAATATCAACAAGAGCAGCAGATAAAAAAATCAGTCTTTCAAAGTGACTGAAAGAAAAGATGCTCTTACATTTAGGAGTATTAAGGCAGGAATATCTGGAAAGGATGACAAAGTTTTGAGATAACCAAAACGTTACAATCCAGGACCTGAATTATCTAGTTTTGTCATGCAATGGACGGAGAATAGTGTAGCCCTTTGCTAGCACTTGGTTCGGGGCCATATAATAAGGCCAGAAAAAATAGAGCCAGTGAAAATCTAGTTTTGCAATCAGTGGGGAGGACATGATCAGACCTCGACACACTTAAATTACTTTGTTTCTGATATAGGGAAGATTTTCCAATAGCTGGCAAAACATGAGTCAGGCACTCCCAATTCCTCCTACTATGCTCACAGAGCATACACCAAACAAACTTTGGTATGATTTGCACCTTTGTTGAATCAACAGTAGCAAGTGATTGTTTCCCATCCACATGTGTCTGGGCAACAACTTGATGCTCACTGAAAGCAGAGGTGGGGAGACCCCATTTATTAATACCAGCTGAGACTGGCTCATTTGGCAAGTCCACAAAGATTGGGGATGAATTTCCTGAGCAATGAAACAGAAGTCTAGTCAAGCTATTCCTCCAGGAGGCATGAAAATTTGAATTCCAAATTTGTACAACTAAATACAACCGCATACTTGAGGAAGAAGTCCCAGGTCGTTCGGTCACCTGTGAGGAGTAGGATGGCTCTACAGTAACGTTTGTATATGGACATCAGGAGTGTCATCTGATGACAAAAACCCACCAATTGGTAAGAATTAACCAGCTGGAACAATTCCCCTGCCAAACAAGATCAGCTGCAGCATCAGAGTAATATGAGGCCATCAGAGGTGCTCTGGATAAGCATCTGTGCAAGACTATTTTTAAACAAGATAGAACTAACAACATCTAGAGAAAATAATCTAAATAAGATTTCTCACATGATTACTAGATAGCCGTTTCTCCCTGCAATATTTATGAAGATAGACTGGTCTTCCTCTAAGCTTCAAGACTTCTCTTTTGAGTACTCAGTCTTATAAGAGGATCTTTCAGGTATTGTTCAAGCCTTAAGAGAAATCTCTTCTTAGTTTCAATTTCAAGAAGCAGAATATATTGAAACTGAACTGAGACAAGATGTTAAGGTTGGTGCTGCAACTATTTCTAATTGCTTATGGTCTCTCCCACTTTATTTTTTTCCTTCTTGATGCTGTATCACAAAAATTATTTGTTTCACGAAGTCATTTCTGAGAAAATTTAAACCAGCAAAAATACAAAGGAGCCTCTACAACAGACATTAGCATCAGTACAATATATAATTAAACTGTGGAATTCACTGTCCCAAAACAATACTAGGGTGCATTCTTGAAATGGATTATGTATTTGTTAACATAAAAATCAATTTTACAGATAATTACAGGTATAAAACTACAGGGCTTGTCGGTAAATAATTCAATTTTGCAGGATCTTTCATAGACTTGCCAATTTAGTGCTAATTTTATACAAAAAGAAATTAAATACTACATAAAAAAGTAAGTTAGTTTCATAATCCAAATTATTTTATAGTCATTGTAAAAAGGATATTATAAATCTAAGCATGGGTGACATACTCTTACCAACAAATGCTATATCCTAGACTGACAACTTCACCATTTGTCATTTTCTCACATACTGTTCCCCAGTCTATATCCTGTATGTCATCCTGCTGCTCTTACTTATGAATTCCAAGTAGTAAACACGTCGCAGTCAATATTAATGGCATATTTTTTAAGGATTTGAAGCAGGGTTTCTTTCATCAAAAACACTACTTTTTTTTTTAGTGTGTTTATTTGCCCTGTGAAATGAACTGAATGTATTTCAACTGGAAATAACACTGTTAGACTTCTCCGTACTTTAATTCCGTAGATTCCCTTATCTCTTTAAGAACCTCCCATATATCACTGATAGCCTAGTCTGTCTGTGTCTAACACTTCCACTGACCAGTCATTCATCTGCTGAGGGTTGTAGCCTTTTATATTGAGTAAAGTTTACAAACACAGGCTTTCTAATCCATTATTCTACTGAATGAAGTTTACCAGATAGATGAAATTGAAAGACACTTGTAAAATGCTTTCCAGGAAGCTAAGCTACAATGACTGTTCTGTGATAAAAAGTGATCAAGCTATATCTTGAAGCATGGAATTTGATTATTCTCAAACACAGAAGTAAACCAATATAACGCATCTAATAAAATCTATGCAGTAAACTACATTGTCTATGCTATGATTTATAAATAACCCTGAAGCAGAAAGAGGACAAAGGAGCAAAAACTTTAATTTAGGATCAGTCTGATCACCAGCACATTGCAAAAACAAAAATTCAGGACTTGATCTTGGGGGACATTTGAAGCATTAACTGCAATGTGAATCAGGCAGAAGTCTTTGAACAGAAGTCAAGTATGTTTGTCACATACTTCTTTTTTATATGCAATTTATCATATTTTTCCTCATTTAAAAAAAAAATCTTTTTCTTCAAGTATCTTAGTGAACAAAAATTCATATCAAGTGCCTCAAGCACACGATATTTATGTTTAGTAAGGGTCTCCAGATACCGTTTCTAAACCTCCCCCTGATAACAAAATACTGAGTACACTCAGTAGTTCTGTGCTATATCTATTTAATAATGGTATGTCAGTAAAAACCACAAGTAAAACACAAGCCCAGAAATGCTTTGCATTGGGAAATTTCTTTCAGCTCTAAGTCAGGACTAAAATAATTAATGGATATTTTAATAATTAAGCTATACTCCTAATTGAGCAGAGTAATTCTAAATGAAGAATATCTTGTGCATTTTATTATTTATTTTATAAAGTAAGAAGGATTGTATTAAAGTAACAAGGTATTAAAGTCTTGTAGATTTCTCTTCTTAAATGAAGGAGGGAATTTTTCCTGAGAACATAACATAGAAAATCAACAATAGCTTCATCACTTCTCAAAGTCTCTGAGCTGGATCTCAGCTTAGAAGCCTTCGTCCTCTTGCTGTGAGGTCATCTCTGAACAGTCCTGATTTTCTGCTTCTCTGAATCTGTTTGAGTCCTCTGATTTCTCCCACAAATATATTAACCTCCCTACTCAAAATATTGTCTTTCAAAGCTCCAAAACCACATAGTTTCAATACCCCAGGAGGTTTTCATGTTGCTGTTTTAGTGGTCCTGTGCTACATTTGGATGTGTTGTTTGCTGTTGCGGTTTTGAGGCTTCTTTTTGCTGTTTTTGTTTGGGTTGTTTGTTTGTCTTTTCTTAATTATCCCCCTTGTTTTCTCACATTTATCTAAAAGAAGATTTCATTTGCATCTCTATTTGATATAGCTTAGAGTATTTATAGTACTGTATCATCATGGACAAAAGGGGCTAACAGAGACCTGAGGAGGAATTTCTTTGTGCAGTTCAAATGCATTACTTCTTGCTTCACCCCCCATGTAAACAAATAACAGATTACACCCTCCTTCTTATTCCAGTTTTGTAGGTTATGTCCTGAACTGTTTCCTTGGCTCTCTTCACCTGGGCTAGCAATCACTTAAGCAATGAGCTCAAAGGTACTAATGGCTGAAAGCCTAATCCCTGCAGTTTACTCTTGCACCTTCCACACTACAGCTTTGATCATATGTCTGATTGGACACTTGCTTTTTAGCAACACCATGTGTGCTTTTGACTCAGTTTGTGGTCTATATTATTTACTTTTTGTGCTGATCTTACACATGCCCAAAGGTTTTCAGATCTTATATTTAGCAGCTGATGGTTTTCACCTAGATTTTTCCATATAAACAGTTAAAAAAATGTTTCAGACACTATCAGAGAAAGCCTACTCTCTAAACCCAAGTATTTTCTAGAAGAAGACTGGAAATTTCTGTTTTTCTTACAGTTCCTAAAATTAAATCCATTACTTATCTCAAGACTCACAAGTAAGAATTACTTGATTTATTGACAAAAACAAAAGACTAAGAAAATATTAAGGAACCCATGATATATATGGTTTGTCCAATCAGAATGAACAGAGAAAATGCTGATCTGAGTCCCAGTTTCTTAATAGGGACCCAGTCTTGGTCACTATGGATATCATATTAGGCACCCAAAGTGTCCTCTCCTTGGTCAGACAGAGCAAGTATCATGTGACAGTGACATCCCCCTGCCTTTACATTAAGCCACTTTCGGGAGTAATAAACAGTGTCAATTGTTACAGAATTGTTTATTGCCCAGACAGTTACTCTCTACCTCCCCTGTCATAAAAGCACAATTCAGATGAAACATCCCTTGGGTTTGTTCTGGCTTAGAGACTGCCTTTAGGACTATATTGTGTTGATGAACTAGATTTTAATCTTAATTGTAGCCCTCAAACTCAAAACAACCTCATGAGATTTCAGGGATGTCAGCATTCACAGCAGCAGCAACATAGAAACCAAATCACTCCTCCCCTCCCCCAGGTGCAATCTGGCTATGGTACTCTCAACTCTATTATCACTTCTGCTCTTGCCAAAAAAATGCCAAAAAATCTTTTAAAAAAAATCACAGATATTAATTCTCAGATATTTCAGATGTTGAGCCAAAACTCCATCTGGAAGTATTTATTAACTGACCAAAAATATTCTCCTGCAAGACAAACATTTTTATTTTTCAATTGTAAAATCAGGTATTGAAGAACTTTAGGATTAATGCTATGTGCTGTCATAGGTTAATGGAGCAGACAAGGTTTAAAATCAGTCCTCCTTACTGTGAAAATACATTCATTAGCTAAAGGAAGCACATCATCTTTAATTCCAAAGTCCATTTAAAATTAAATTAGCATAATAGATAAAAATATTTCAGGTCTTAGAGGACACTGTTTAATGGTAGGGGTAGTAAAGCATGAATTTTTTTAGCAGTGGAACAGTCCCTATAGCTTCTGGGGTTGTAACATCGGAAAAGTAAAAATGATCCAATCAGTTCTGACAGGGTACTTGTTATACATGCACAAACTCTGCTTTACTAATCCTGATCTTCAGGCTGATCCCATATTAGCCATGCTGGGAGCTGGAGAAGGCAATTCTGTTGACTTCTTTCTCAGAAAACAGACTGCTTGCTGAAAACTCCAGAGATACCCAATTTCATTAGCAAACAAATTCAACCTTGCTTGCAATGCATGAAATTAGAGTAAGCAAAGACACAGAAAGCATCAAGGCCAAACTGGAACAACAGTCTGTTAGTCCAGAATCCCAAAGAATCCACAACTACATTAACTGGGTTTATGTTTGTAGTGCAGAAAGGTCATAATCAGATTTGCAGTTTTCATACAGAAAGATGGTGTGTAAGGAAAGGAACTCTTCAGCAAAACCTGTTAGAAACAATGCTCACGTGGCCCTGCCTGGTCACTCTGATTCATAATCACATCACTCTATTTTTCAGCTCAGAGGAATGCAACAAGAAATGAGGCTCCCTACTGGCTACAAACTATTAAACTATAAAAATCTATAAACTATAAGACTCTAACAAGCCCTTTTGGCAAAGCAGCATCGTATCTACTTCCCAGGTGACAACTCATCTGAAGACGAAATCCAGGGGAAATCTATCAACCCACATGTAGTGACTGTAGCACATTGTAGCACATTCCTAATAATTCTTTCAAAAAACTGATCCTTCTTATCCCTGATTAACTACATTTCTCATAAATGTAGCTAAAATAAGGGTGAATGCTTGCCTTTCTGTTGACCTTGAGGGAATCCCAGGAAGTCACAATGGATTTCTTTTAGGATGTGAAAACTGATAAAATGCGTATCTCATTCAATAAACACTTTTTAAAGAATATTAAACCATCAAGCCACATTTTAGACCTTTAAGTAAATAGCCCAACTGAGTAAAAGGGGAAAAAAAACAGTTTTAATTACTCAGACAAAGCATGACAAACATGACTAGAAATGAAAACATCCTTAAGTGAAACTTTTTTCCAAACTCCATTAATGGATTTTTTAAAGGAAAAGCACTACTGAACATCTCTTAAATAGATGCCAGGAAAATAATTCTGGGAAAAAATTTTAAATTCTACAAGTGATCCTGTAGTGACATTAAATTATCTTTCCATTTACGCTTAACAATCCATAAGACATGGTGGATAATTTACACCAATGAAACCTCAACCTGCCATAATTTCATTTGTAGTCCTTAGTGAGCCAATTACACAAATTCCTTCTTACTTTTTTCTTTAACTGCCTGTCTTTAATGTATATTGATCTGATGGTATACAGTACGTAAATCTGTCTCTCATCTGTGGAGAGGGAATGAAAAAAAAATTTACAATTGACAAGACAAACTTGAGTAGTTTAACCTAATCAATCTATCTAATCAAATGGCACTCACTGTCACTGTTGAAGCATCTCCTGCATTTAATTCATGAGCAGTATTAACAGTCACCCCAAAACCTCTGAGGATAAAAGGTAGGCCTCAGGTTCAAATTAAAAATCCTAAGGACATGCAACAACATAAATGTAAGTGTATAATCACAGAAAAAGTTTCACCCTGTTTCTTATGCACCTATGAAGAAAAACCTTTTAAATTACACAAATTAAATTATAATGAACAAGTACTATACAAGTTTGTGCATAACACAGAACAATGGGATAAAAACAATTAATGCTTCTTTCTGGATCCAAGCTGATTAAGACTAAAGATAATTACTCTCTCTTGAATAGTTGACAACTTGTAGGAATACACTATATTTTGCTTAGATTTCATCCTATTCATCTACGTACACTAGGCTGCAATTTACTGTCAGTGTCGGAGGTGTGATCAAAGAATGAAAGGGCAGGGAAAGTCAATTCCATTTTGTCAAAATATGAAGTTTGAGATCAAAAACTGTGAAGATATATGTGCTACTTAATACATTTGTCCTGTTATTTTTAAAACATTTCTTAGAAACCTACATTTTTCATATACATTTAGAAAAGCCTGCGTGAAAGGAAATGTTCTCTACATTTTCTTTCTAACTATGCCTCTGCTGGGATGGATCACAAGTAGAAAGAGTGTATTCAGTAAGCATTTGTGTCAGTTGTGAACTAAATTACTCACAAATAATTCTTGACGTTATTGAAGTACTGTTAAGTCTGAGTAATGACAAAGACCAGAAAGGACCTTGTTTTTAGCTGTCATGATCCATTACTACAGCACGTATCTTTCCAAGATGTTTAAGATTATGAACATCTCCTCTACAGCAGCTGCACTGGTCTTGGTTTGAGCCATTGGATATTTCCTGGATGTGTGTTAACACAGCCAAGAGCTATTTCCGGCTCTGTCTCTAAAGTTCTAAGAAATAATCCGAAAATATGTGAGCTGTTTGAATAAAACAGGGGCTTAGATTAGCTTTCGGGGAAGTCAACAGCCTCAAATCAAAATTAACTAAAATGCCTTAAAAAGCAGCTCCACATATAGCAAAACAGTCAATAATTTAGGATTCATTAATTTAGTTTGAAGACTACACTTTCTCCAGAATGTTCAGATTTTCAGGAGAAATTCCCAGCACACAAGTGCTTTTATTAGTAGCTTTTGTCCCAAGGTATCTATGGTCTCATCTTACTGGTGTTTTGGTACTCACTTTCTCAAAGACACACTTCACGCTGCTGTATAGATACAGCTCATACATTCCTCTTAGTGCCTTAATCTTCCCAGCCTCTTTCACTGTAGAGTAGATAAAATAGTTGCTTATTAGAAAGTCTTGTACGTCCATAAACATGCACCATTATCTCCGGCAGCCTCAGTAGGTACAACTTTATTTATAGGGGTCGTGTCTCCCCATCAGAGAAGACAGGTCAAATCAAAGGACCCAGTTCTATCTTCAAATTTGTAATCTGTTACTGAAATCAGCTTCAAGCATTTGCCTAAGAGGAATTCAAAGCATTACACACCTTGTAATAATTACAGAATGACTCTACCAAATCATGAAATAGCAAAATCTCAAAATAAACAACTAAACCACCATAAGGAATAATATCAGCTCAGCTGCAGATATTTTTCTGCCCCATCCGGTGCTAGAGGAAGCAGGTTTCCTCTTCATGCTGAGAACATAGAGTTTTGACTCATATTACCAGGAAGGCCTGAAAGGAGAGGCCTCCCCCAAGCTTCTGAACTCATCTGGTATCTACTCACACAAAGACATCAATGTTCTGAGCTAAATTAGCCCCTGGAATGTTTTTGTTTTCAAAACAGTGTTCTGAAAAGGCAGTGTTTGCCACACATCTGGAAAAAGTGCTCATAGGTTAAGGATGAAAATGGGAAAGTCTTGAGAAAATAAAACATGAAAAGGGGCAGACTGGGTGGGAAAACTGCTGCAGACTGAGTGAGGGGATGAAAGGGAACTATCCTATCAGGAGGATATCTTGCAGAGAAGCTTACAAAGATAACATTTTCTTCTGGGGCTTGGAGATGCTTTCCTTGACACACTTCACTCCCCAGCAGAGTGGGAGGACAGCTAACTTGAGATTTTATATGAAAGTGAAATCTTTGAGATATAAATACATAGAAAGGATCACAGAAATTTTACACAGGGTTGGTTGGGTGTTTTGGGGTTTTTTTAAGACATCTTTTTTGGCTAGAGAAATGCCTTACTACATTCTGATTGTAGGGCATGATGGGTGGGAGAAAAGAAAGAAGATACAGAGACCTTAAGTGCCATTTTCTTCTGGCCTGCTTTTTTGTCTCTGGTCTTCCTAACTGTACTTAGTAGTAAACTGTAAGTATAAACAAACAATATGTGAGGTGTAGTTTAGTCCATAATGTTCCCATAATCAACAATGCACTGCCTACTGCAGCCTTTTCACAGCCTATCACCAGACCTCTAGCCTTCACCTGAAGTTCAGCTGATAGTTATGAATGCCTTTAAAGTTCTTGAAGTCCTTCCAAACACTCAAATGCACTTTATTAAAAGTGAAGTTGAAGCTCATTTCTAATAAGCGAAATATTGCCATTGCTAGAAAAATCATCTCACTTAAATTTCCACTATGGTCTTCACAATTGATTTCATAAGATCTGACCATTCCCATCAGTAAAAACCTACACGGATCTTTCTGCTATTGCTGTACATACAGAAAAATAAAACTAGGAAGCCATCCAGCATTTATACAAATATGATCTGTAATGAAGTGGAGGGAAAAAAACATGCTAATACAATGTAAATACAAAACCGATAAATTGTCTGGTAAGGCATTAATTAATAACCAGTAAGCTCAAGGATATTTACTAACTTGCAAACATTACTGTAATGTAAGAAAAAAATTTCATCCATGAACAAGACTGAAAAGAAAGAAAAGTTCAGAAAAATAATCACGTTCCATCACAGTTATGCCAGACAAGTTATCAATATATGAAAAGGACTCCGAGCACAACAGTAAATCTCAAGAACAGTTCTTGATAAATTCCACAATCAGGAAAATAATTTAAAGCATGTATCAATACAATATACACAGGGAGAGAAAAAAACAATGAAAGTGAAATCATAGTCTAATGAAAACTCTAGTAAAGATCAGCAGTTGACCTACAAGGCAAAGTCTCTTGACAACTGATTTTAAGGCCAGAGGTGAGAATTAGATCATCTGCATGCTATAATCTAAGGATTTTAATTACCTGTCATTGACAGAGAGCCTATGTGAACTATATAATTTCAGTAAACATGCACTTGATTTGAAAGCAGCAAGACACAATCTACTACTTTTCTAAACAGTTTATTCTCTTAGTATGTTGTAAAATGCTGATCTGGATATCCGTAGACTGGGAAGAACTTGAATTTCAGTCTACCATTTCAGAGTTCCAGTCAGACTATCTGTCCATAATCGTCAATAAATATAAAGAAGTTCATCTCTATCCCACACCCAAAGCACCATTTCAAGGGAAAAGACTGAATAAACATTGAGAAGTCTTGAGACTTCAGCCTAGAAACAAGGAGAAAAAGGCAGAGGGGCAGAATCAAACAAAAGCCTTCTCTCTGTTTTTCTTATTGACTAGATAAGGTACTAAATCTATTTTTTCTCCCATGTCCCTCCCCAAATTAGAGTCTCAGCTGTTGAGAAGCTTGGTCCTGGTGCCTGCCTGTCCAGGACATTGCACAAGAAATCTGTTTGTTTAAAATTCAAGACAATTGCCATGCAAAGAAGAGGCACAGCAATAATGACTTTTATCACTCAGAGTTTTCACTTTCAGCTTTTTAGTTCAATTCTTACCTTTGCGCAGGACAGAAAAGTGTCTGTTGGTGTGGATGCCATACTGTCTGGTGTCCCTTTTAATCCTGTCATTAATCAATACCTACTAGCACCTGATAAGCCTCTGTTAGTGAAGGTGGCCTTGGTAACATCAGTCCATGACAAATATTTCCAGGTAATTTCATTATATGCACATTTTAGCTCATCAAATCAAATATATGTTCTTCTATATACTTCTTGAAACTCAGTAAAAAATATACCAGAAGTGTAAATTTTCTGGAAAGTGGTCAACACTTACATGTTCTTCTTTCATTATATTTCACACAGCAGTATCTACTGGTTATGTGCTTACCTAATAGTTTTTTATCAGAAATTTCTCATATAATGCAGTGCCATTGTTCAAAGTAAGTGGTAATATCAGTTTACTTAATCTTGTTTTGGAAACAAATGAACATTTTTAAAAGAGGGAAGAATAAAGTCTAAGCACAGATGAATAAAGGAGAGGATGATGTACAATATAAATGGGGAGGTAAGGGATGAATAAGAATCAAATTTGACATTAACTAGTCTTGTATTAACTAGCCATGTGTGCACACCAATCATAACTCACTAAAAATCAAGAAGCTGTGAAAAATGCTTGAAATGCGTTGTATATATGTTACATGTATGTATTCATATTAAGGGTCCTTCACACATAAATCTCTTACTTTACCTAAGAAGGGAAATGTAACTGAGCTTTTATACAGACAGAAATTCTGGTTTGAGCTGTTTCCCCTGCTAATTTTATTTGTTTCACAGACCTAGTCAAAACCCGGATGGAGGATGAGGACAATGTACAAAAAATTGTTCCTTGTAAACATTGCTAGCAGAGGTTGAACACCAGCTGACAACCCAGAGAAATAGACCATTTCCTTAGGTTTAATTCCATTCTGAACAAGTGGCTCACTGTGAACTATGAAAATCTGAACTATTCCTTCTTTCACATGCAGAATAGCTGCATGTGAATATGAGGACTAGCATCTGTTAGTGGTTTTAAACCTGTGCTAATAAGTAAACCTCAAATATTTTCCTTAGCTGTGTTGGACTAGTGTAGTATATTTCACTTCAACCAAGTGCATCAAGTGGATAAATTAATTTCTTTTTCACACTACCACAGAAAAATGCAAAGGGCTTAAATCCATCTCGTAGCTTTATCTGCACTAAGATGCAATGTATTCTGGTGACTGCCTCAAATTCTCTTTCAGTATTACTAGAGATTCAGACACAACAAGACTGACACAAGCAAGGTTAGCCTGTTCTGAGACATACATATTCACTCCACCCCCTTTTCACTGCTGTGAAGGCAGAAATTGGATTAAAGTCAATCCGTCCTGCACCTCCAGCAAAAATATTTTTCCCCTGACTGGCATACATGGAACATACCTCTTAATCATCTGTTTCTTGCCTCTGTTATAGGAACTGGTTAAGAGCACAGCTCAATTACTCTGGGCTTTAGTTACCTCCAAAAGGTACAAGCCATTTTACAGAGCAATCAGAAAAACTGGAGTTATTGAGACTTTTCCATATGCTAGGCCAGGGCCTCAGCATATAGAGGATTGAGCTGCAGAAGTGTTGAACCCCATCTGCTCCTGACACCAGTAGAAACAGCTTTTGCTCACTGTCTTGAGAAGTCAGTGCATTGTAAGTTATCATGTAATCCTTCATTATTTAAGAAAAATCATTCTTCCTTTCCTGCTCAAGACAAAAGTGATGCACTAAACGATCTGAAGGAAAACTTTTCCAGAACATAATGGCAAAGGCACCAAGATTATCCTTGTCTTCCAGAGCACTGCATGGGGATCAAATAACACATATGCACTGCACCTCAGGGAACAGCAAGGACCACTGTCCCTTCAGTAGCTGGGTGCCGAGGGGAACAGGAGCCTAACACAACAGGCAGACCCAGTGCTGGCAACTGGAACCACCAACATGACAAGGAGAAAGCCAAGTCAGTTACCAAAATCACTGGGGACAGAGACAGGGCTAGAGACAACACAGCACACCTAAACAAGGGGTCTAACAGGACTAGCGGCTTCACATCCGGAACCAATTAAATTCACAAACCTGAGATTAAATGAGACCATTTCAGGGATGGATGCCTCAGAGGAGTCAGGTCAGGGCTGGTAAAGCCTATTAGCATGCTCTGGGCCCTGCCACTGTAAGATACTGTTGCTGCCTCTTATTGCAGTGGGAAGAGAAGGATTTGGGGGGGAAAAAAAACCCAAACAACAAACAAACCCCAAACAAACCGAATTTCTGTGTCTGTTTCCTCTTAAGCATTTTGTATTGTTCATCTTCTCTCTGCTGAGGACACAAGGTCTATAACTCTTAGAGAAATTAAAAGAAAAACACAGACTAAACCCTTTAAAAAAAAAAGCTGAAATGAAAATAGTCCTGCAGGTCATCTCCCTAATGCCTAAATTATTTGAACAGCTGTATATCAAAGCTAACAGAATTGTCTCCTTTAGTTAGCTGTGAACCATTTTAAGTAAAAGTCCGAAAATGTCAAAGCATTTTATATTTAGTCTATACAAGTGCAGATTCAATGGCATGTGTGGGGAAAATATTTCTTAATCTCTCTCTATTTACAGTGAACAACTGCATGCACAGCAACTTTTTCTCTACTTGGATTTTTTTGACAATTAATTCCCAGTGAGTATAGTTTAACTGGTGATAACATCAGTGGGAATGGCATTGTTGTCAAGGGTTCAGGAGCTTACAGTCTCATTGCATGCCTGACTGGGTATGAACAGTCTCAGGTTACAGTTTAACTGTAGTTATGGGATGTAAATCTTCAGTTTTTTAGGCATTAGCAGACCCCACTACAGTTCAGGCCATTGATAATTTTTCCCAGCACCATCATTGTTACAGGTGTGACTGCATGGGATTCTTGGAAGAACATGTAGAACATGAGACAGTTCCCCAATATTATACAGTAAAGATCACAAATATTATCATAAGTGCTAAGATTTAAAAGAAGTTTCAGGTGTGTTTTGGTTTTGATGTGTTTTCCCTTTCTAATACTCCATTTATAGCCCAGATCAGATGAGAAATACCGGCCATGACCCATGTTTGAAATCAAAGGAACAAATACAATCATTATGCCTTTCAAAGGAGGGATCTTGGTGTAGTGCTCTGTTCTCCTCTTCATGAAAAAAACTGGAATGATGCCAGATCCCTGGCGACAGATCTGTAAGAGAGATTGATTGCCAGGCAGAGATGGCAGAGGTGCCTGCCACATTCCATGAGGTGGCAGGCACCTCTGCCACCTCTTCACAACTCGTTTTTTGGTAGGTACTGAAGCAGAAAAAGGCAAAATTACATTTTCCATCTTTATTTTGAGGATTTTGTCATACCCAGAGAAGCAACTCACTTCTGTTGTAGCCATTCTTTGAATAACAAGAAAATTTCTGCCACTTTTTCATTTCCACAGTTAAAACCAGTTATGCTCTGGCATTACAAAATCACAGAATCTCTGAATATTCTGAGGTGGGAAGGGAAACACAAGGATCAGTGAAGTCCAACTCCCGCAAAGGACAGTCCAAAGAATCACATCATGTGCCTGAAAATATTGTCCAAATGCTTCTTAAGCTCTGTCAGGCTTGGTGCTGTGACCACTTCTCTGGGGAGCCTGTTCCAGTGCCCAGCCACTCTCTGGGTGATAAACCTTTTCCTAATATCCAAACTAAACCTCCCCTGACACAAGTTCAGGCCATTCCCTCAGTCCAGTCACTGGGCACCACAGAGATGAGATCAGTGCCTGCCCCTCCTCTTCCCCTCACAGGAAGTTGTAACTGCTGTGAGTTGTCCCTCGGTCTCCTCTTGTCCAGGCTGAACAGACCAAGTGCCCTCAAGCCACTCCTCACACAGCTTCACCTCCAGACCCTTCATCATCCTCACAGTCCTCTTCTGAACACTCTCTAATAGTTTAATGGTTTTCTTGTATTATGATGCCCGAAACTGCACACAGGACTCGAGGTGGGGCCGCCCCATTGCAGAGCAGAGCAGGACAATCCCCTCCGTTGCCCAGCTGGCAATGCTGTGCCTGGTGCACCCCAGGACACACTTGGCCCTCCTGGATGCCAGGGCACAGCTGACTCATGTTCAACTTGCCATCAACCAGGACCCCCAGGTCCCTTTCTGTGGTGCTACTCTCCAGCCTCTCCCTCCCCAGCCTGTCATACATCCAGGGCTCCCCATTTCAGGTACAGAATCTGTCACTTGTTTTTGTTAAACTTCATACAGTTGGTGATTGCCTAGCCCTCTGATTTGCTGAGGTCTCTTTGCAGGGCCTCTCTTTAAGGGAGTCAGCAGCTCCTATCCTAATTCTGTATCATCTACAAACTTGCTTAGTATCCCTTCAAGTCATGCATTCAATTTGTCAATGAGGAGGTTGAAGAGAGCTGGGCCTGAGATGGAGGCCTGCAGAACCTCACTAGTGCCTGCATGGCACCAGCACCCATTCAACCCTCTGCACCCAACCCACGAGCCACTCGCTCACCATCACATGATGTTTTTATGCAGCTGCAGGCTGGACTTTTTTTCTTTGCCTAGTTTCTTTTTTACCTTTTAGGACATGACAGAATTCTCAGACGTATCCTATGTAGATGTTTTTACCCTCCAAAGAAAGCTGCAATTCATAAAATTTAGTATGACTCCAGAAGTTTTTAGGACAAATAGTAGATGTCATAAAATCTTGAGACTGTGTATCAGTGGATTCATGAGAATCCGAGTAGCTATAGGGAAAGATTTTCCTGCCTAATAAGATGGTATAGGGAGTTGTGTGACATGAGATCCAGAAAAAATTCTGGTGGGCAGCTACCATTCAAAGGAAGGACACTTGAATCAAATAAGGCAAAGACACAATTGATTCTGAAATGAACTTACAGAAATTCATCTTGCCCTGAAGATCATCTTAAGAGTTTTCCTAAATTTGTTATGAATACTGTATTCATACCTCTTTCATGTTACTTTTATGACAAATACAAATGATAAACTTGTTTTATTGCTGTTCAGAGGTGCTTTTGTGTCCAATTAGTTTGGTACTACAGTTTTCTCTAATTAGCCTGGAAATACACATCATAGTTAATTACACTGTTCACCATTCCAGAGGCTGGAAATAATTAAATATGTTTTCATTACTCAACTGGCCTGGAAAAGGTATATACATTTCAAGCATTAGTCCTGAAATGCTCTTTCAGATGCTGGCAGGCAGTTGTATCAAAACTTTCAAAAAAGCCTGAATATGTTGTTGGAAATACACAGCAACAGTCAAAACAATGAGCCATATGAAGTAATGTAAAATATACTCTTTCCTTAAAGGAACTATATATCTCTGCGGAACATCAAACAAAACAAAAAACCCCAAATAGACTGTATGAAAAATATAAATTTAATAGCAATGGAGAATACTTAACATAAACAATAGTATATAAGCAGTGAAGTTAATTGAAACTACAAATACAGAAAAATTTGAAAATCAAGCCAGCAATCTTTTTTTTCAGATTTTTCAAGTAATTAAAATTAAACAGTTTCACTACAAAATAGTGCACTGTGACATCTGAACACTGTGGTATTATCTTTGTTAAACAACTTCATTTTTGATAGTCCTGCCCTAAATGTCCTCTGATTCAGCTGCAGTTTTATTTTTACCAAAGGCCCGAGTCTACAAAGGATTCAGGTAACTTTGAAAAATGGGTGCACAGGCTCCCTGCAGAGAACGTTCAGAGAGCCAGAGCCCTCACAGCAGCACACTAAAAGGCAGTCATGGGGGATGGAACCACTCGATGTCCCCCAGCTCAGCAATCACTACGTAATAATTAGCCAAGATGGAGACTCTGTGGCCAGGAGCACATCAGAAATGTGACCCACACCTAGGTCCCAGTGGCATGTACCTGCCATATCTCACCTCCAGCCCTGACCATCCCCCTGGAGGGAAAATTGCTTTGCTCCTTTCACTGAATCACAGAAAGGGTAAGGTTGGAAGGGACCACGGTGGGAAGGGACCACGGTGAAGGGATCATCTGGTCCAACTTCACTTTCCTTACACGGAGGTGGGCAGGTTTTACTTTAAAAATAACCCACAGTACCAGGTCATCACTATGGAAGTGTAAGCTTTTCATTTTGAACAGCCAGGTCGGTCCCGAATTGCCTGAGATGTGTATCTATGACTTCCTCTGTTGGTCTGCTCACCTCTGCTGCAGGTGCACCCAGCACTGGACATTTTGAGATAACCTCTTGCAACGGTGTCTCTCTTTTACATGAAATCTGAATCAAACAGTAAAGAGCTTTTAGTAAATCAACCCTTAGAGCTGTGGAGGAGCTGGAAGTTCCATTTTGGGAAAAATTTTCAACATATGACAAATCTTCCAGACTCCAAACCCTCCAGGAAGACAAGTTTTACATCAACAGGGGTGACATAAGAGAGGGAAAATTTCTGTGTCTGGTTAAACTTTTAAAATGCTGTAATTTACAAACTGGGGGAAAAAACCACAATAGAAATAGAAAATGCAAGTAGTAAAATCAAAAGAAAAGCTTAATCATTATGAAAATGACAAAATTAGTTTTTTTAATCTTGTAGTGATTTTTTCCCCCTCAAAATGAAACTTTTCAAATTGCACCCCATATAAGAAATGTAGTTCTGGAAGAATCATTCATTTCAACTGAATATGATCCCCTCAAGATTTTTTTGACCTGTACTATTTCTTAACTCTTTCAAGAGAATCATGCTGAATAGACACAAAATTTGCATTTAAGCCTGCTTGTTGTCAGATCATTTAGAAAGGTTATCAGGTGAAACTGACAACTAGAAGAAAAGCTCTTTCTTCATCAGGTACTTCAAACTAGCTTTTACAACCTATTATCTCCAGTGGTTTGGGAAACCAGGGGGTATGCTTACTGTGAACATTAGCAAGTAATATTTTGCTTCAGCTTGCCTTTCCAAATGAAGCAAATCAGATACAAAATTGGTTAGTCATGAATTTGCAAATTTGAAATAACCCATTCCTTTTTGAACTAAGACAAATGAAATTTAACCACCTTGTAAAATATTTTTCTATTTAAAAATGTCATTTGTTTTATCTGATTTTTTCTCATGACTTGACAGCTGTATTAAACAAAGAGAAATTTAAACCTGAAACAAATATGCCTTCGCTGTTGTAATTTAAACTTCAACCAGTAACAAATTCAAATGTCAACAATGAAATGTATTCAACCTAAAACAATATCAAGATTAGAAGAAGTATTTTCTTCTGTTCATTATGTTAATTTGGATTTCTAAACATGATTGTTTCAAATTATTGACTTACACAAATTAAATATATTTTTACTTAATTGAAGCCATTCATGACCCACCAAACTCTTCTTTGAAATTATGCAAGGAGGCAGAAAAGTTTTAAGTAAATTTTGTTTTTATTTTACTGCAATAAGAGTGAAGCTGTGTGAAAGCCTCCTGAACCAAACCAAGCAAGTTTTGGTTAGTAAGTGAAAGCAATATAGTCATGCCTTAAGGATGACACCTTTAGCTGTAAATACTTTTGTTTACTATTGCAGTCGAAATTCACATCTGGGATGAATAGGTACAAATACCCAGAATCTAACTGAAAAGCCCACTGAAATCCTTAACATTATTTTCATTGACCTCAAATGGTCAATGCAGTCTGATGGCCTAACCTATCGATATGCAACTGTGTTTGCTTTCACAAACAAATGCCCTTTTATAGCTATAGGCACATGCAACAGATTGCACAGATGCTGCTTTACTTTTACGTGGAATATGTAGCAGCTACATACAAACTCATGTAAATGTACTGGATATACATTGGCTGTTATTTCTCTGCCTATTATAGCAGAATTAATAGAAAAAATAGAGATGATAGTATTATTTTTGTAGAGTTTCTATCTGAATAATGATGGTGTGATTTACTGTAGCAGAACCACAAATGTGTAATTTGGTGATTTCCTCTTAAACTATAACTTAGTATGACAGTACTGCTAGATGAGCTTGGTATAATAAAAATCACCCCATTGCATTTGTTTCTGTCATATTATATTTAAAAAACCCTGCAAGTGACAAGAACAATAAAAGATTATCAGGTTCTAATTGCTCCTGCGTTGAAGGCACTTCACAAAACTTGCGACTACCTGACCTGCTCCAGTAATGTCAAGCACAGATGATTGGTAAAATTACTGAATTTCCCCATTTCCCTTAATGAAAGGAAAATGAGGGCAAACTGAACATCACATTAATACATTCTAGTCCAGCAGCTCCATGCAGACTTGAAAATTTCAGGAAGAAGAGCTTTGACCTCAGGCTGCAGGTCAGAATTTTTTACACAACTTGGAGTCCACAGAGAGTCCATGAAACAATGGGAATTCCTGACAAAACGTCCTAGGTAAACAACAAAACTTTTAACACTTCAGCCTTAGAAAGAGCATTTTTCAACCCTTATTTTACTCTTAAATGTAAATAATGATCACGTAATATTCCATCTCTTTTAGCCCAATGTGAGGTTTAGGCTAACAGCCTTTTCACTGTTTTCTATGGTACTGAATATAGTGTTATTGATTTCAAGCAGTTAGGAGGATGAGAGGCTGCTGAACTGAGGCCTGTGCAACAGCAGAAGGTGGTGTTGGTGTTGTGACGAGTAATACAGTAGCAGCAATTTAATGAAGCATTTCCTTCTGTACATTAGTTAAAAATTAATTTAGAACCTGGGAGCCTGATTCTAATTTCAAGAAAATCAATGTTTAAACACCTACTGAATTGTACAAGTGAGAGATAAACTTCCAAATTATTGACTGCTGCTGCTTATGTCATCTGTTTGCAGTTCAGGTGTCTGGTTTCTTAAGGGATTTTAGCAAGATTCAAAGTCTATCCTTATCTCAAACACCGAGCAAACTCAGACAGACTCAGACATAATCTGTACCACAGAAGGACCAGTCTGACAAGCCAAGGCAATGCCTCACTCCCATGACACTCTGGATTTTTATAACACATGGAATTACACTAAATAGCTGACGCTTCACCTTTGCTCTCCCAGCTGTTCAGAGCAAGCAGATCCAGTTCTGACTGTGCTAGATCATCACTGCTTCTCCATACTCTTAACAGAAGGATATCTTACCCAGACAAATAGCCATGGCTCCAACTTCTCAGTCATCTCTCAGTCTGCTGGTCTTTCAGGATCTGCTTGTTTCAGTAGCATGATCACAGACATGATTGCTTAAGGCTAGGAAAAAGCAACATTTTTAGGAAGAGGAAAGATTTGTCATTGAAATGAATTACAGTCCAGCTTTCTTAGATAGAAAGGAAAAGGCTTGTTTTTAAGTAAAAAACGGCACCAGTTTCTGTGTAAAAGCCTGTATGCTTTTTCCAACTGCAGCTGGTTTAGCTTCAGATAGTTTAAAAAATTGCTTTCCCTTAATGGTGGGTGGTCACACCTATGTAACATCCAGATTTTTCAAAACAAAAGTGGTAATATCTGTAAAATATGATCTATAGTAGCTAGGATGTTCCAGATGTCATGTGTAATCAAATTTGCACAATTAGAACACCATTTTTAGAGGCAATTAAGTCAGTTTTGTTCCTCACATTCTGAAGATTTGTGCTTTAATTTTTTTTTTTAAATTCAATTTCTTTTGGTGTGATATTAGGATTAGGTTTGCCCTAATTTAATAGATCAGGGTAGTTTTATATAAATCGCCAGAAAAGGCTGTCTTATGCTTACTAAGAATTTGAAGAATACATAATTAGCTGCAAAGCATGAGCAGAAGAGATCTGGTTCTTTGCAGACCAGAGCATAATAAGAACTCACTCACTTTTTTTTTTTAAATATACATCTTGTAAATTGTTCTTTTAGATGACTAGATGGTGAAAGTTAGGCAAACTGACTGAGGCAAGGAGAGTAACAAAATAATCCTAATGTAATACATCACAAAAACAATAGGAAGGGATTCTCTAATCTTTCAATGGAGCTGGTCCAAAGCTCATAATAAAATTTTAAATATAGTCCAATATAAAATAAACCTAACTTTTGTATTATCTGATTCTGCCTGTTTTACTACTTTACCTGCTATATTTTTTGTGTAATTATATGTTTAAGTATCCTTACCAGCAGTATGTTCTTAACTGTAAGACTGCAAGTAGATATGTATAGGTGTGGGAGGAAAATGAGATTTTCTGGTTTTTAAATAGATAGTTTGCCTTTTTACTGTTTCTTTTTAACCTTAATTCACTGCAACCTGGCCAACATTTTTCTGACAATCAAAATATTTAGTTTTGCTACATTTTGGATGCTTGTTCAGATTTTTTGAACTCCAGAAAAAAGTTAATTTTGTTGGTAGAACAAAAGTTACACGTAGTCCTGTTTCTTGCTTTCAGGATTGATCAAGGGAAATGCAAGAAGAGTAGTTCCTCTACAGAACAGTGTAGAAACACAGCGAAATTTATTAAAGACCTGCTTTCCTAGTACAATCTAACAGCTTCCTCTGATCTGAAGTTCAAGGTCTTCCTGAGTAGAAGGATTTAACTTATGTTTATTAGCCTTTCATAGATTATTCTTCTTTGAGTCTGCTTAATGAGTTTTTAAATTTATGTAAATTTGTGGCACTGGCAAATAATTAAGCAACAAGTTGCACAGACTAATACTGGTTTTATGTAGGAAAAAACCAAAATGTTGTTTGATTTGAGCCTGCAATATGAAAACTTAATTTTATTTCCATTGCTTCCTCTATTTAGAGAAGCAGTGAATAGTCATTGCATACAAACTTGCCTTCCTCAGGCAAATAATGCGGCTTCAGATCTCTGTAATTCCCTCCTTGTTTGTGTCTTTTCTGTGTTGTATAATCTTTATCTATTTGTATGTACTTAATATAGAAACAATTTGTTTCCTTAATCAGCCTTCTCTCCTTTCAATGCACTTTTTCTTTTTTTACTATATCCCATTTTAGGTTAAGACGACCAGAAATTAATTAAATGTTGAATCTATGGGCACTTAAACAACATATATGGTAATACAATGATATTTTCCTTTTCATACTCAGTCCCTTTCTTAATACTTCCTAGCACTCAAATAATTTAAGTTTTTTGGGGTTTTTTTAGTATGAGAACTTAACAAGATTAAATATGTCAAGAGTTATAAAAGACCTTCTTTGCTTTCTAGGGAGGAGACAAGGAGGAAAAAAAGTTTAACATAAAATATTTAAAACTTAAATCTACAAGATCTTGAAGTAAAAAAAAACCCAATTTTGTCAAATTAGAATCTGGCTATAGATCAAGTGATCTAAATAAATGCAAACAATAAATAAATACTATATTAATTTATTGAAAAGACTTGAAAAACAACTGCATAGAATCCCTTCCTCACAATGGTATTTTCAGACTGACTTTTCCCATCAATATTGTATTTAGATATATTTTTCAGCAACTGTGATGTGTTTAATTTTTTGCCCGAACATAAGAAAGCCTTCCATTCTCATAGGAAATTACTGTAAACAATAAACGAATAAAAAAACGCCTTTTGTGGACTCCAATCTCCCATTTTGGAGAATGGAGCTAGATGAATTAGCTCATGCCAGCATTCCCATGTCTTTGCTGGGAACAAACTATCTATCTCACTACCTTGCTCTCTGGAATGCTTACTTGGCTCCTGTTCTGCCCTTCCCCACCACAGAATTTGCACCACCAGCCTGTGCACAGGGAATCATCACCCAGCATATCAAATCTACTCACACCACCCCTACACGCAGCCCAACCCTGCCTTCCTGGCCATTTGCCTCTCCACACCCAAAAGCAAGAAGGAAGCATTGGCCCTCTTAACTAATCATAAATGTGCCTCCTATTTTTGAAATAACTGATGTTTTTAAAAGGATTTTTTTTCCTTCAAAGTCTCACTCTGAACACTCTGACTTTGTGAATCCTTTTTGCATGAATGATATTTGAAAAGAACTGTAAATGGCCTTTCCATTTTTATTTGAACGACACATTTAGATGAAAAGAATAAAAACATTTTTCAATTGAAAATAAAGGGAAATTGGTTAGGTGACACTCAAGAGTTTTATCAGGTTTTTAGTTATCTGTAGAAAGTTAAATATTTGTTTTGCAAAGCAAATTCCACAGCACATTCATCACCACTGTTCAGCTCTATGAGATAAAGTTTAGCTGTGGGAGCACAAGGCAGAAGTCAGGTCTCTGGCATGCCATTGAAAATACAGGTGCTGAATCTCTTTCTCACCTAGAAAACATCACTTTAAGTCCTTCACCTACCAGATTTAAACAGGCAACTATTACTGTTACTTCTATCAAAAGGGGCTTGTGGAAATTATGTTTTACCTAGCTAATATGACAATGTGCAAAGGGAGTGGAGATCTACTATCGTTTTCTCTCAACCTCAGGATGTTTAGTCATGTATGGTGATGCGATATGACAGGGACAGCAAATATGGTAAATGCTCATTTGCAACAGTTATGATTATTACCTCTGTAGCAAGTAAAGAGCACATTTTAACACAAACTGAAATGGGACTGACTGCATTTTTGTTTTAATACAGCAGCATAAACTGAAATTGATGGTAGATTCCAGCTGCTGAGGTGCTGACCTTGAGCTCGACAGCTGTTTCCCTGTTCCTTCACCATATCACAGCCGGCATTCTCACACCTTTTCCCAGTGAATGGGCCAGATACACCTACTTTGCTATCATCTCCTTGGAGAGGGTCTCTGTTGTTGCTGGCCACCTAAAGGTAGAGGAAGAATGTAGGTGTCCACATACACACACACACACACACAAATATACACAGAGCTGCTGAAGACAGGGTGTGCTTGAGCACTGGGGAGACTGAAGTAGATATTTCCCTTGCACAGTCAGGGTCACCCAGTAAAGATGTTTTACCTCCATGATCTTTCCGAGAGGGAAATCTCTAAAATAGGTGAATGAAGGTCTTATTGGAACAAGATGGCTTTAGTTTGTATTTACCCTAAAGCCTCAGCACACTGTTCCAGCAGTGTAAAAAACTATAAAATTCAAATAGGTTATGTTTACAGCCACTCTAAGGCCTCTTTACAGTGTGCAAGTGATAGAAACAAGAAGCAGGTATGCTTGCAAAGTACTTTGAAGGGAGCTGTCTTTTATAAATTGGAAAGCATCATAATCTTTCAACTCACTATCTCAAGAAGGTTTTTTCAGCCTTTCCTCCTTTTGTTGTGAGGAAAGGTTTGGCTGCAATCACTTTACACTTATGGCTGACAAGAATATATGGCACTGCCATCCATGACAGTATCCTTACTAACCTGATGAGCATGCTGGGGAGGCTTGCTCTCGCCAGATCTTTCACCACCCCAAGGGCTGTCAAGCCTGTTGTCACTCACATGTTTTGGAGTGTGGCAGATCCAGCAGGGGGGTTGTGTATGTGGGAAGCTGAAAAGTTACAAGAAAAGGGCATAAATTAGGAAAAGAAAGGGAAAAAAAAGAATATAAGGAGATCTTTCTTAATGGTAGTATACAATAAACAATGATCTGCAGCGTGCTAAAACTCTCTGGTAAAGGTATTGTAAATGCTGTTGTAATGAACAGTTATGCTTCAAGCATGTCTCTAACTTTCTTAGGCCAGATTTGAAATTCTTTATTCAGTCATTAGTGCAGGTTTTGAAACTGATATGATTTTTTTCTTCACTCCAGATAAAGAATTGTAAATTTGGCCTTTTGTGTCTGTATGATTCATTCCAGCAGTGTCAAACTAAAATCTTTAATGTTTGGGTTTGATAGCCTATTGTATACAAGCAATTTATCAAAAATGTTATTAAGTTAAAGGCTAGCTGATTACAAAAGATTTTTCTCTTTGATTTACCAAAAGTGACACAGTAACCAAACACACATACTCTGTTGTGTGCAATTCATCTATATGACAATTTTATCTCAAAAAAAGGAACAGAAAAGGGATAAATAGGTCAGACACTCTGAGTTCTACTTTCCCATCAAAAGTTAAACCGAAGTGTTGTATATGGAATGAAGAAGTGCTCATGCAAATCTCTGGCATGACAAACCTTAATCTCTTCTCACCAAAATCACTACAAATTAGAGGGCAGCCCAGGAAAGCCAGTACACCAGTACCAAAGAGTACAGAAGAAAGCCACACCCAGAGTCCTAGTTATGTAAAAAGCAGGGTGCTATTTAGAAGCCTCACCCTTAGAGGAAATCTGATATGTATAAATTAACTTTCTTAAGAGAAAGGAACCTTGATAACTCTGTCAAGGAGGGCTGTAGATCAGGATGTTGGAAATAGGAAGCAAGGGTGGCTGAAACACCACAGTGCAGTGGTTCACACTTTATGTTTAACCAAACTTAAAATAAGTTGCTTATACAAGGATATGTAGCATCCAGAAGATTACATACCCACAAATTGTTAGAAAGGCTATAGAAAAACTCTAAAGAGGAAGCTGAAGTGTCTTAATTTACTGAGTCACTAAGGTACTAAGACTGTACTCATAGCCATGATATTCCAGCTAAAAATCAGTCATGAATTCTCATTAATCACCACTGGAACTTGTTGTTTCACGGGCCCAGAGCACCAAAGCATTAAATGTCCTCTACCAGTGGAACAGCTATTTAACACTTTGCATGAGTTCTGCTCCCCCAGTCTTGATTTAAAAGATCCTGATATAGATTTTACTCAAGCCTTGCAAGAAAATTCAAGGAAAAAATAGCAAAATAAAAATAAATTAGTTAAACAAACACAGATTTCCTAAAATTGTGTGGAGATTATATATATTCAGATAATTTCCCTTCAGAAGATATGAAAACACTGATCTTGCCCTTTCTGTCATTAAAATCAATAGTCCACTGGACTAAAAGTATGCCAAAGTGCCTGTAGCCTTCTCATTCCGTACCACCAGTTTCGCACTGCATCTTATTTCAGGCAAGTCAATCCTTTTTTCTGACAATATTTAGTTAAGAATTAGGGCCACTGGTGGTAAAACCTAACAGAATTTGTCCACTACTCCATTAATGAGCTATTCTAAGGAAGAGAACTTGAAGGGAAATTAAAGAGAACACTGACTTGAGATAACTACATACAACCAGCTGTCCAGTGAAGCAAAAGCCCTTAGCTGTAAACTGGTTAAAATTTCTTGTCTTGGAGGAGAAAGAATATTTGCAGCATAAGATCCCACGACCCTCTCTCTGAGCAATAGGTATCTTCTTAGGAAATCTGTGACTGTGCAAAGATAGAACAGCAGTGAAAAAGCAGGCAACTTTCAGAAGTCATACTTTTAAATAACTATAAAATCTTTCTCTACTGTACTTTTTGTGAGCCATAACTCACCACATTTTTTCAATCCCAATTAAGAAATTACAGTGTTATTAGTTACTAAATGTTGAAGTAATGCTGAGCTAATGTTGAATGCATGTTAGCACAGTTCATGAGGGTGATCCCTAGAAGACCCTCTCTGGGAGATAAGAGTAATCAGAGCTATTTAATAGGGAAATGAAGGAAGCAGGTGAAATAATTTATATAAATATGTTGTATATAATTACCTCACTCTGCTGAGGTCCTTGATAAGTTGATATTTTCTGCCTGTCTCTCTTTATCTATGCCACGGTGCCAAAAGGAGCAGCATTAGTGTCTAATAGCAATATCCTCAAAGGTGCTAGGGCCATTTTCTTCTCTTTTGTACTTCAGAATAAAGTCAGAGATATGTAGAGAAGCAGAGTGGCTGATTCCTAAGCTTTGTTTAAAAGTAGTATTCAGATCCTATCTGTTTACTCACGGGCACAAAATAGAAAGTTTTCTCTTGAGAAAAGACAATGCAGAGATGGATCTTTGGATATTACTTATAGCTTAGGAGTTCAGCAGCGCTGGGAAGAACATTATCTCTATGGGATCAGAAGTTCAGAGCAAAGTTCAAGATACAGCTTTTGCTATACAGAAATTTGGAGCTTATTTCATTCTTTCAGTACTTACTCACTGTCACAAGAACGTGACATGAGAGCAAAGCCATTGTCTGGGTAGGGAACAGTGACTAGAATCATTATTTCCATCTATCTGTGGTGCCCCTTACAACTGATATCCTTTTTAATTGTCCCTAGACCCAGAAACTGATGTTGCTCTGCTCATACTTAACATGAGTTGTGATGCTAAGCATTGTTCAAAGACACAACACCCAAATAAAAATTTGCATTCATAGCCACAGTTTATTTAGGAAGATTAAAAAGATACTGTACTAGGAAGGCATAAATAACAATATGAGAAACACACTGGACAAAGAGATTAACCTTTCAGCAATTTTACTAATGTGTCAAGTCTTCAAAATGGAGTTACAAGTTCTCTGTGGAAAAATTCTAATGAATAAATTCATAAATGTATTTCTATATTCTTCCTGGAACTCATGAATTATTTCTCCATTTTTCACAGATGCAAACACTGGTGAAATGGCTAATGTAGTTTGGTCTATAAAACATAACTGGAAAAATCATTGCTGCAACAGTGTAGTATCTCTTTAGTTTTTCTTTCCTCCCTCTCCAAGTTAATTCTCATTAGCTCCACCCCGAAGAGAGAGAGCTTCCAGTGCTCCTGAAAGAGCTGTGGCTGTTCCTGCCACAGTGTATGCCTTGTGCTATCTGTTGTCTGCTTGTGTCCTTGGTAGCAGAGTTTTACGCTTATCCTGTCATCTTTCTGAGGCAGCTCAAAACATACCAAGGCGCAAAAATCAGACTTCAAATCCAAATCAAGCCAAACTCTGGACTAATGATTATCCAAAGTAGACAAACAAGGAAAGATGTCTCCACTGACATTCACATTTCTCCATTTAATCTTATCCAAATAGTTAAGAAGGGAAAGAGAGAAAAAAAGAAAGGTCTCCTTATATTCTATTTTTCCCCTTCTTAATCTGGATGACCAGGATAGACCCTGGAAACAGTGAGAGCATACCGAATGGATGGCTTGTATGCAATGCTGTCAGGTTGGGATAGCAGGCTACATCAACAGTCAGGCTGTACTCTGTGATTTCTGAGGTTCTCAACCATGGCTTGAGATCTGATTTGCTTGATTAGCCCACTAACTGTCTTTACATGGAATTCTGAGGGTAAGTAGCTGAGTTTTAATGGTGAAATTTAATGATCTCTTTTTTATGTTTTGTAGATTTATGTCACCTACTCTTTTCATTTACTCAGTGATTCCTGAGCATGCAAGTTACTAGATTCATTTAAGGAAGTTGTTCTTGAGACTACATTTTTTTTTCCTGTAGTAACAGGGGGGTCCAAACATCAGTCTTAAGCACTATAACATGGAGAAAAGAAAACCAAAATACGATCTTAGAATCATGCAGTAATATGGGATAGAAAGGACATCCAGAGTCCACCACTCTATTCTTGCTGTGAAATCAGTGTTCCTGTCGGGAGTCAGTGACTGACATATGGGGGGATTTGTCTGTGGTTCCATATGTATGAGATCTTTTGTTGAAAGTGCTTTAAATGAGCTTGATTGTTCCTTTTCATTCTGTTTAAGAAAACAATACAGATGGAGCTCTCCAAACAATGAAAAATTGCTCTTCTGTGTGCCTAAGTGAAAAATACTCCATGGAGTTTTTAATGGGATTAGCTAATGCATATAGAAAATAGATCTTTCCTGAGAACCATGTCATATCTTTCAAGCAGATATTACAGGTACAAGGAAAAGGGAGCTGGAGAGAATAATTTTCTTCTTAGTAGTGTATGGTTGTCCTTTGTTGCTTGAGATATCAGATAAAAGAAGAAAGGTTCAGCAAGATCATAAGTGGCATGGGCCCAAATCCAAAATACAGCCATCACAATCTTAGACAGGGAAAAAGATGGAGAGGAGGAAACTCAGGATATGACAGACCCGTTGACTATTTCATTTCCCTTGAAATGCAGACTTTTTTCTGCTTTTCATTAAAGATCTCAATGAGTATTTCTACTCTGAGAAATGTTCGTGAGCTCTCCCTTTGTGTGGGACAGTTGATAACTTCCAATCCATTAGACTAGACCTTAGAAAGGCTTCTCTCTTCCTGGCTTGCTGTGACTCTGTTCTAGGCATTTCCTAAGTCAATACACTTCAATATACTTCTCTTTTAATAATACCGATAGTGACTTTTAGAACTGAAGCCAAAATACAGGTGGTGAGGTGTAACATTAATATTGCTACAGTGGAATACCTTATCTCATTCTATAGTATCAAATGTGAATTTATTTGATGAACACAATAGCAAAACCTTGACCCAAAAGGGACTTGTCAATGATCAGAGAATATGATGTTTTCAATGCAGGTAACATCATAAAATCAGGAATAGTTCTGCTAAATATAAAGATTGAGAGGACATAAACTATTCATGAATCAATGAGGTCGTAGTGTGAGTTGTTCACTGATTCATATGCCATTTTTATTTGATTTTGGTCTGCATTAGATACCTTTATCTGCTATTTTTAATTCTTGGTTAAGAAAACTGCTCACTCAAATTTCATGTGCTTCCAAAGCCAAAGATAGATACGAATTTCTTTGGATTTTAGACATATGTATGGTGTTAAAATTCACAGTGATGCATGTTAGGGAAGGATCCTGTTCTCATTTCACACTTCTGACAATCTGGAGCACCTCTTTTTGCTTCAGTGAAGATACAGTAGTTGAATCATAAGAGAATGTGGGTCCTAGATTTTAGTATGTCTTTGTACCTTTGAAGGTGTATTTTTCTTCACCCTAAAAATATGCATTCTTGAACAAAAACTTTATACAACAGTCTGCCCTTTAAAACAAAAGAACAAGAACAAAAGGTCAGGATTATGTCAATTTATAAGTCTCAGGCATCAGACTTTTAAATATTTCAAATCCTAAAGGTGCAGAACTACCTTAGAAAGGTGAGGTATCTTTGAAAACACTCTAGAAATGGATCTTCTTTTTAAAAACAGTTCTCAAGTAAGTCAGGATCATAGTCAATCAGCAACTATGCAACAAACAGCTACAAATAGCTAAGCACTCTATTTACAAAAAAGAATCTTAGCTTAAACAAACAGATGGATTTGGCTAATGTTGCACGTTTTATTCATATATGGGAACTTCTTAAATACAAGGGTAATATTTGAAGAAAATTCCTAATTTAACCATGCAATGGCTACTAAGGATTCTACAAAGCAGAAAATTAGTTAATGCACTCAAAACCTTGTTGTTCCTAAATTACACAGCATTGCTAACAGCTTAAAGGCGGTTATTCAGGTTTACAATTCTTCCCATGCCTGATACCAGTGTTGATGAATTTAGTGGAAAAACTATTGAAGATGTTTACTAAAACTGTGAGGAAACGAAGGTGTTCACAAATAGCTTTTAACTTTGTTTGGTGAATTCTGTGTCTTCAAATTTAACTGGTCAAAGTCTGTCAAACAGAAATGAATGAAAGCGTCACCCTACAATTCAGGTAGAATTTTAGTCAAAACTTCCCTAGAAAATTGATTAAATGAAGCAGGAGAAAGAAAAAGAAAAATTACTAAATCTAGGTAATGAGTTCTTTACAAAGTGTTTCTAGGACTTCATCTTACAGGAGTTCATAGTCTGAGTCTACTTCCTGAACTCTTATGTTAATATGTGCCAAGGTGGATCTATATCTTCACTGACTGGATGAAATCAATTCTATCATTCTTCTTTATTTCCCATGTTTTTTTCATGTTAATTGTGAATCTTAGGGACACAATGTGGTAGCCCCAGGTTAAAAAAAGCAAAAGTGCAGGAAGACAAATTTAAAAACTTCTCCTTCTATACTCAGAAGGACCATAGCAAGAGAAGTATCTCCTTGGGCCACTGCCATTATCCCAGCTCTACAGCCAACACCAAAATAGCATGGTAACTGGAGACACATAAATATCATAGATAATTATATTCCCTTTAATCAATTCCAAAACCACAGCCATACTTTTCAAATGTCACAGTGTTGATGGCAAATCAACACTTCCATGCATCTGACTGTGCTATGACAAGTTCTCAGGTCAGCTGGGGCTACCCTGAGACTGGCTCCAGTCTCACCCTGCCCCAAGTGATCCTGCTGATCACAGCCAGTGAAAGAGCCCCTGTGGGGGCTGAGTGCTGGTTCCTTTAGCTGCATTTACACACACAAACTCTTTCTAATTCCTTGCTGGTTCATAGAAAATTGTTTCACTGACATTTGCTGTAGCTTTTTGCTTTGCTGAGTCAGTTTCCCTTAAAATAAAGATTTGTTCACATAACATCAGCAGTAAGTCCAAGTGGCCTCATATTCATTATCCTCTTTGGGGATATACTATCTAAGCTAGCTTGCATATTTTCTTTCTTCTAAATTTATTCCTTGCACTTCATATTTATTTTTTAACAAACAGTAATGTGATAAACCCTTATTTTCTCTTAAGTTACAAGATCTCCCAAACTCCTTTTATTTTTAAAATTAGACTTGGTGCCATATTTAGTCTCAATTATATTTTTTTCTTTTAAAACACTTGTTTTAAGATATAACTTAATGTTATAATGTTATAATGTTAACTGTTTTGAAATAGAAACAGGATATTTCTTTAATTATTAATGAGGTAAATATTTGTTTATTTGTGGGGTACAGTTTAACAATGAGCTGAAAATGGACCATAACTGTAGCCACCAATTGGGCAAAAATTTTGATGGCTTCATGTCTTTATTATTTAAAGAAGGACTTAATAGATGAGTTGGGTGACATTAATGCCTATCATTTTAGAATGAATATTATTATCTGGGAAAAGCACATGTGTAAATTCAAGGTAGATTGCAAGATTTCATTTAGAAACAAGTGAAAAAATGATGAAAATTATAATTCTAATCTAGATGAAGCTAGTTGTATAGACAGTGAGTTGAATTTATATCAGAACTTATAATCATTCTAATATGTAACAAAAAATTACTTTCTTTGTCTTGACTACAGTTTGAGAAAGCATTAGCTGGATTCAGTCCTGCACCAAAAAAGCTTTTGGCTGCACTGCAAAATCTTCTTAGTATAAATCAAGATTTGAATGCAAACTGAAATAGCAATCTAATCCTAGAGTAGGTTTACTTCTTGTGGTTAGCTACCTATTTACAGTTTAGCTGTGGGAAAAACAAAATGGAATTTTAAAAAACATATTGTACATAAAAATTATAGTTCATATAATGGCTTAATTCTTTCTGTCTATAAAATTTAACTTTACCAATATATAATATTAATATAGTTAGCAAAAAGCTTACATATAGATTATACCCATACAATACCTTTATCATCTTGTGTAATAAAATATGTAACTACATCACAATAATGATTTGATAAAGGCTTTCTATCAAAATGTGGAATAAAAGTAAAACAAAACAAAAAACAAAACAAAACAAAAGAGAAATTAAAAGATAAAAAAAAAGAAAAGCCAGTGTTAGATCTTCGAGCAAAATGAAGAACACTAACTGAAATATTTTTTGGCCGGAACAATTGCATCTGGTTTTGCCAGAGAAGCAAAAGCTGGATACATTTTTTTGTTTTGTTTTTTTTCACACTTTATCTGTATACGCTCCAAAACTTTCCAGAGGAGCTGAGGCCAAAGTCTTCCCAGAGTCTTAACTAGGATAGCTTATATCTCCATTATTCTTCTTTCTTTGTTCTTTATGCTTTATCCCCTTATTTTCTTTGTACTTCAGATTAACTTGAAACTTGGGTCTTGCTTATGTTATAACCATGATCTAAGGCTAAGTATTTTAGTCAGGTTTTGGGGGCTTTTTTAATTATTAGGTTGGTGTACTATCAGGAGAGTTTTAAGGCAGTAGAAACTGAGATTAATAGATTTATGGTTCTTTATCCTGCAGGAATTGCCTCTATACTGGTAGTGTTTCAACTGACATGTTTCAAGTGGTACAATTCTGGGAGCTGACAAGGTTTTACATAGCTCACTTGGCAAAAGAGCAGCTTACCGCAGGGTATGAGTGTGAAATTACAGCAACGCGGTAACTGCCAGGTGCATGTTCTTATCCCACTGAAAATATGGTGGAGCTTTCCTCTTACCTGCCAGCTTGTCAAACAAGGCATCAGGGCAAATCATGCAGCGTGCACTGGATGTAAAAATCTTCCTGACAGAAAGCAGAGCAAGAACCATAGATGAGAACAGTCATTACAAGTAACTACAGAACTGCTGGGTTTACAGCTAACTACAAAGAGGAATGGGAAGTGTAGCCTCTAGTTACTTATTCATAAACCCCATGCTCACTCCTCAGCACACAACTTTTATCACACTTCTTATATTTCATCAGTGCCTTTGGCCCAGAAATTCTTGCTGAATGCACAGGAGCTTAAGCAGTCAAATGTAGACATCTTTACTCAGGGGTACAGAGGAGTAGCAAGAAAACCAGCTGAGCATTAGAAACTGCTCACACAAAGTCTATTCCTTCCTATAGGTAATACCTTCTCACTCTGCCAGCTCCTCCACATGTAAATCACATCAATTTACACTCCATTTCACTGACTTATACTCTAGTAAGTGAGTGTAAGTAGGTCTTAAGGTGTCTAACTGAGCATAAAGGACTCTAAATTACGCATTTTATGCATCACCTCTGAACTGAGCTCATAGGTTTTAAACAAAAGCAGAGTAATAAATCCATAGTTTGGAAGAGGGAGGACATGTGTGTCCATTTTGGTTTCTCGAGGTTATCACTGTATTTCATCAAAACTAATAAAAAGGTCCTGCCTTTTTACTTTTAACACTATTGAACTCAAATTGAGATATGCACCAAATTCTTTAAGCAATTATTTAGGCAGGTAAAAAAAAATAGAAAAACATGAAGACACTAAATAAATCAGGGTTTGGCTTGCTTTTCTTTTTTTTTCATATCTCAGTTTTGAGCTGTCCCTGAAAAGAAAAGTTTCAGAGAAAGGCCTGTTATTTTCTGTTTTGGACCATGCTCTGAAATCTCTTATGTTAAACTTCATTCTGATTCACTGTCAATTCTACAATGGAATATGCACTTAAGTAAATTGCTAATGAGATTTGTGGCAAAGGTATGAGGCTATGAATAGCATCTCAGAGTCAGTAAAATAGTATTTGGAAACAGTGGAATCTATTTATTACCAAATTACTTACTCCTGAGGTCAATTATTGCTACAAACATTTAATTTAATTGTGATGTAAATTTGATGAGCAAAGCTTGCTCTGCACTTTGAAAAGGTGAATGACAGAACTGTCCCTCCATCATTCCAGTTAAAATTAATTGGTCTCCTGGAAGTCTAGTTATAGAAAATATGCAAACTCCCTGTTTCATCTTCCCCAGAATCTCATCTCCATTAGCTTAAAAATGTACTAAGAATGAGGTTTCTCAAAGCAGAATAAAAGAACAATATACTTTGATAATGGGAAAAATCCTGAGGGTTATATCTTGCTAAGGAGGGGTCTTTTTAGGATTTGTTTTCTGTTGCTTTTTTTTTGCCTGAGTTAGGGGGAGGGTTTCTTTAAGGTATGGTGTGGAGCTGGAAGGGAAACAGTAGTTAAGCCGAGAAAGCTGTTATTATTACTGCTCTGCCTCCACAGTTTTAAAACAGTTTCTGGTACTTATGAGAATGGGGAATGGCATTGCTCCGTGACTTCCTCCCTGATAACAAGTTAATTAGATGCCAAGTGCTAAATGCTGGATTCTATGCATTCAAAGGGACACTTATGAAAACAAAAGAATTTGGCATCTAAATTGCCTGTGTTTGCTTCTGGAAACATTTATCTATTTTAAGACTTCAAAATAATGACAATCCATAGAATATAGCACTCACATTTTAGAGCACATATTTCATCACAAAGATCTTTTATTTCAATTCATTCTCAGAAATTATAATTATACACCAAGCTTACCCTGCTAGTACTGCGCTGTACAGCTATGAAAATCAAAAGACTCTTTTATGCATTTGCTGAACCAGAGATTTTCTTGAAGTCCCTTTGTTGAAAGAATGCCCAGTATTGTGAATGACACAATCTTTTGGTCTTCATTCAGACAACATTTTCAGTGAAATAAAAGACATTTTGTGGTGTAGAGCCCAGCAATTTACTCCTGATTCAGCTGGTCAGAGTCAAGAACAGTTAGGAGGGAGACTTTTGAGCGTCAGAACCAGAAAGGCACAAAGAAATACTTGAATTCTTGAAACACTAATGTTGCATTACATATCTGCCTTGTTCAGTGTCTCTAACAATAACCTGAAAGAGGTGATGAGGCCCTTTCTTCAAGTTTGCGGGTGACAACAAGGAGGGGAGGAACAGTCAGTATAGTTGCAGGTGGAGGGACCCAGACTTGCTGAAGGAATGGGGCCAACAGGAGCCTTGTCAAATTCAGGAAAGACAAATGTAAAGTCCCATACATGGGAAGCAGAGCCTCTTGCAGTGTTACAGGCTGGGATGGATTGGTTCCGGGCAGTTCTGCTGGAAAATTCCTGGAGTTTGCAGTGGTTAACAAGCTGAGCATGAGCCATCAGTGTACACCTGCAACAGAAAGGGCTAACTGCATTCTAAACTGTAGGAACAAGAAGAGAGCACATTCAAGAAATCAAGACAATTACTTATTCCCATTTACATGTCACTCTTTAGAACATTATAAAGCTACTATGTCCAGTTTTAGCCAACTCCATCCGGTAAAGACATTGATAAAGAACATCATAGAATCATCAAATCACAGAATGGCTTGGTTTGGAAGAGACCCTAAATATAATCTAGTTCCAAGCCCTGCTGCTGTGAGCACGGGTGCCACCCACTATATCAGGTTGTACAGGGCCCCATCCAATCTGTCCTTGAACACTGTCAGATACGGGGCATCCACAACTTCTCAACACAACCTGCTCCAATACCTCACCACCCTCATAGTAAAGAATTTCTTCTAAACATCTAACCTAAATCTCTCTTTTTGTTTAAAACCATTTTCCTTTGTCCTATTACTATCCCCTCTATTTTATAAACACCCTTTAAGTACCTATGGGCCACATCATGTTATCCTCAGAGCCTTCTTTTCTCCAGGGAGAACTACCCCAGCTGTCTCAGCCTGTCTTCATAGGAGGGATGCTCCACCCCTCTGACAAACTGTGTGGCACTCTCTGGGCCTGCTCCAACAGGTCCATGTCTTTTCTGTGCTGAGGACCCTGGAGATGAATGCAGCACTGCAGGTGGGGTCTCATGAGAGCAGAATAGAGAAGAATAATTTTCTTCAACCCACTAGCCGCTCCTCTTTTGCAGCCCAGGACATGGTTGCCTTTTGGGGCTGTGAGCGCACACTGTGGGCTCATGTCCACCAGAAACCCCAAGTCCTTCTCCTCAGGCTGCTGTCCATAACTTCTTCTCCCAGTCTGTGCTCATGTCTGGGATTGCCCCGACTTAGGTGCAGCACCCTGCATTCGAACTTGTTGAACCTCAGTATGTTCTTGTGAACCCACTTCTCAAGTTTTGTCCAGGTCCCTGTGGATGGTTTTCCATCCTTCTGTTCTGTCACCCACACCACTCAGCTTCTTGTCATCTGCAAACTTGCTGAGGGTGCTCTCAATCTCACTGTCTGTGTCATTCCTAAAGATATTACAGAGCACTGGTCCCAAGATGAGCCCTGAGGGACACCGCTCATCACCAATCTCCCAGGTACAGAGGTGAGGCTCACCAGTTTGTAGTTCCCTGGGTCTTCCTTTTTACATTATTTTAAAACTGTAGTGATGATTCTCTTTTTCAGGTCACCATGGGCTTCACCTGAGCACCTTGACTTCTTATAATATAGGGAAAAAGTTTCTCCCAGTGAGAGAAGTCAAGATTAAATAGATTCCCAAGACTACAGTCTGCATCCTTGGAAGTTTTCAAGTTCTGACACGATAAAGTTCATCTGACAATGAGTTGACCCTAATTTCAGCAATGTGTTGAACTAGAGTAAAACACTACTGTAGTAACTGTTAGAAGAAAACCCCTAGAAAAGAAGAGATATTCTGGGTGTCAAGTTGTCTTGTTGTGGATTTTGTTCTGAATGCCCATATCTCTCTCTAGCCCTTGTGCAAGATACTACTAGAGTTGATACACATCATTCTGAATAAAATCTTCTTTTTCAAGCTTATTTGCCACCAAGGAAAATAAACTACTCCAGTCACATTTTGGAACGACCACGTCAAAGGTGTTTGTGCTAGCCAACCTGTACATATTGGCCATGCACTTCTTAATATGTCTGTCCATCAGAAACATATTTCACAAATATTTGTGGTCTCTGGTCTCAAGAGATCTGGTTCAGTGAATTCACATTAAATATACCTCTTTCTCTCTGCTTTTGTTGCATTTTAAGTGTGAGTTATCTTAAAATTTTGTTTATCTTTAGATAAGTAAGCAAATTAAATTAAAGCCTTACTTATGACTCTTCAGCCTGTTTCTTTTCCATTAGAATTAAAGGGGACACTATTTAAGAGGTTAGGTAGTAATTGTAGAAAAATCCTATCTAGCAGCATGGTCGCACACATAAATATACACAAGAAACTCATTTAAATGTCCTTAATAGTAATTATCTCATTTACCCCTTAATACTATGAAAGTGTTATTGGAATGCTTTAAGAAATGCATTTCATTCACCCAATAGGCCAGAAAACTTTCTCTGGGACCATTATTCTACATTGTGTAAATATATATCCAGTCGCAAAATTATATTCTTCTATTTGTTCATTGTACACTTAACAGCTATTTGAATTCTGTTTACTTTTCAGCTACAAGTCCAGTATACATATGATAAGCAATGGTAAACCTGGATATTGCTACAACCCTTCAGAAATGTGCACAGACATCCAGCAGGCACACAATCAATCACTGGATCTGCTGAGATCACTGCAGCAACTTGCTCATAATTTAACTTTTCTCTTACCAGTGCCAAAACTCATCTGCATGTTTTCATGAGATCTAAAAACTAGTACAGTTGCTATCAATGTAAACCCTTTAGTGAGATGTGGAGGATGCAGAATATCTGCCATCTACTTTGCAACAGATATAACCAAAACTAAGGACTACATCAGTGAGAACAACTGGTTCCTTAGAAATCCAGAACAGAAGGGTGAAGGACCATTCCTGAGAAAACATCAAACCTTTGTAACATCAGTTGTAAGGCTTTTCTAAATTTTGAGGTGTTATCATCAGTTGTTCTGAAAATAACTACTGCTCTTAAGTTAGAAGCAAAACATGATAAAAGCAAGCGGGCAGTCAGACTGATGTCATTTTTACGACTTGAGAGTTCAGACCCTGTAAGAAAACAGTTTTTGAGGTTTCAATACAGCAAGACACCTACTGCCAGCCATGATGACTTGTGATTTATACAGATTCTTTTGAAAAACTGGAGTCCATGACGATTTGCCTTCAGCTAAATATATTCTTCTGAGAAGACAGGAGAGGAAGAGTTTCTGTCCTGATAATACCAGACGACTCCTTCCCCACCCAGCATTCAGTGATTAGCCACTGAACAAGACATTCAGAGTAGAGGCTCTGTGGTTCACACTGGCTTTAAAAAGGCATTGCTCTTTCATTACTGCCCAGCTGGATTTGGGATTTGTAAAAGACTGACATACAATTTGACAATTTCCACTAACCTGAGAGGGAAACAGTCTTGTGGTGACAGGATCCCTTCACAGAGCGCTAGCACCAGGTAAGCAATTGAAAAGGGTGTGTTGACATGTTCATCTGGAGTAGAACACATGCCAGGAAGTGATGTTTTGTCTTCTTCACACTTCCAAAATCATCTCCCAGATGTACGGTCTGTGCAGGGTTGGAAGCAAGAGTCAGATCTTTTATTAGTGCCAGTTTTGCTTAGTTGGCAGCTGGGGTTAAACCATGACAATTAGAAAGCTGCAGACTTGTTTAATCCAAACACACTAGGATAATACAGAGAGACAAGTTGTATAAATATTGAATTTGGCTTAAAGGTTGTATCAGTACAGGCAGATCCCTGACTATGTAAATATATTTATTTGTGTATATATTGCATTTGTACACTATACACTGTATATATGAAGATCTCTGCCTATGTTAGAAAGAACTAAAGAAAAATTATTTTCACAAAATACTGCATTGGAAAAGGTAATAAAGCAAAAAATCTTAATTTGTGTTTAACACTGAAAAGTGATTGGTTTGCCCTGAATTTTCATGGTTTGAGAAATACATCCAAGTGAAAATAAAAAATAAAAGAGTGGCAGGCTGCTGGTTAACAACACACTGAATCTAATTTAATAGGAAACAACATTCAGATATCCACTGCTCCCAAACTTTTCTGCATCCGTTCCCTCACATTTTCAGTTTTCATAACTTTTATTTTCCTTTCAACCTTCTTCTCACACTTCCACTGAAGGCTGCACAAATAATGTAAATTATAGTGTTTCCTGCATCTTTTTCTTTAGGGAGTTCTTTTGATAAATATCTTTCAAATCATGTATGGTGCTATGAGCCATCTTGTCACTCTTTCACTCTGGAGGGAGGAGCTGATGAGAAGTTAGAGGTCACAGACATGTAGAAAATATAAAGCAGATTAATTATTTGGATGAAAGAAGTGGGAGTTGATTAATTTTAGAGGGCCATCTTAATCCTTCCTCAACGCATGGACAAAATACGGCCACTGCATTCCCAAAATGTAAAACTAGTCACAGCCTTCTTTTTCTCCAAAATGCTTTTGTGCTCTGGAGGGTGATCAGAAGGTATCTACTGAGTTTCAGAGACAGCAGAAACCAATTATTTACCAAAAGATAGGTGAGGACTTGGGATATGTGGCCTAAAACACTGCTGGACCCATTCCAGTTAAAAATTCTTTCACCTCAGTTTGTCTCATGAAGAAGACTTTCGGTGGCCACTACGTAGAGCAGTAGACCCTCGTCTTGATCAGGAATTGTGCCACAAGGTCCCAAATATAACCAGTCACCTTCTGCCTCCATACCTCTTTAGCTTTCAGGTTTGTCAGGCCTGTTACTGTCATAAACTTCCCCAGTAGTTTTGTGGCAGGAGTGGGAAAACCAGAAACCACTGAATTTGAGCAGTTGCTGTTTGGTGGAGAGGCTGTAGCAATAACCAGCTGAGCAGACAGTAGCTCTAAATGCTGCTGTCAGATATTCAAACTGGAACAGAGTTTTTGGTTTCACCTGCCATTACTAAGCAGATCTGACAATGAATATTGCGGTTGTCCCTGGTATACCATGTGCTGTGTTTAGATACAAAAAAAAATTTGTGATAACACAGGAGGAGAAAATTTTAAAAGATATAGCTTGTGGGGATGAAAAAGGGGGAAAAAAAAAAGCATGACTATGTCATTTCTAGATGATGTGTATGGGGTATGGCCATTTCATCTTCCACTTCATATTGTCTTTCCCTATAGGCAGGTTGAGATGAAGTTGAAAGTTGGCATCTTTTGCTATCTGTCCTACAGGGGCAGAAACAGCTGTATAAAACGCAAGAGCAGAGATTAATGGGGGCATTTTCCCTGACCCTTTTTCATTTTCTTTTGTAAGTTATAACAGCACAGCCACTTGTGCTTATTACATTGCACTTTGTGATTTAGGGCTTGAGATTCTGTGCTAAGATAAAAGGAGGTTAAGAAATGAAAGGGTAGGGGAAAGAAGGAGGGAAGAGGAGTACAAGAAGAGAAAAAGCAGGCAACATGAGAAGAGTTATGTGCTTTCAAGCAATAAATAAGTCAAAGTTATGAAGTAATACTAAGAAATAGTTAATCCACAGCACACTTCAGCATGATGTATAAAACAACAACCTCAATGACACAAGTGGCAGCAGTGGCACAGTCAATCTATTGGCAGAAAGCCGTTGTAAGGTAGCAAAGGGGATTAAATAACAACAAAGAAGAGACAGTCAGTAGGCCTGAGTGCGCTATAGCATTTATCAGCATAAATTATATGGCAGAAAAAAGCAAGATGAACAAAAAAATGACAGAATTTTCCACAGAACACCAGAGAAACAGAACATGAGAAGTCAGAGATATCTAAGTCTCATCTGTGGCCCTGAGGGCCAGAAAAATGGAGTTCCTTCTAGCTGCTGCAGTTGGAATTAGGTTTTTCACCAGCTGCTCAGGCAAAACTATGAACTTGTTCTATTCACATTGTGTTACTAGGTGTTACTAGTTGAAGTTCAGAATTTTTTCCAGAGCCATGTTATACTCTATGCTGATGAAGATCAAGAAATAGACCAGAAATAGAATTACTCAATCTTTCAAACAGGGGTGGCTGCCAGGAGCCTTGGAAAGTACCTATTTCTTGATTGTTTCTTGAGAATGAATGGCAGCATTGATAACAGGTGATATATTCTGCTGTTTTGGATGGAAAATGAGAGAGTGGCAGCTGGGACGTGTGGGTGGGTGATGCTGTAGCTGACAAGGAACTGGTAACCAACAAAAGAGTGGAAAAGAGGAAAAAAGATTTTGTTACTTAAGGAAGTTAAGGAGACGAATTCATTTTGTTTGTGATGAGAAGGTTCATATGTCATAATCTGTAGTAGGGTACAATAGCTGAAAATTCAAGATAGACAAACTCAAATGTATAATTGGCATTGAAGATAATTAGCCATCATGATGGATTATCTGGTTATGTTTCCAAGCTACATGTTCTTTCTCAGTTAAAACTTAATAAAAACATTTAAAAATCAAATTAGGCATACTCTAGCATAGACCCCTTAGATGATTCCATTGTTACTTTAAAAATATAACACCTGTTAAAGATTGGTTTGCCTAATTTCATAGTACAGTGTGTATAAAGATACAAAGTATTTTTAGTATTTATAAAATTAATTGAAATTAAAGCAACATGTGAAAAGATAAGAAGACTGGTGAAGTATTTGTCCCTTTCGACCCGGCTTCTGCTCTTTTTAATGCTATTTAATATGTTGTACACACTATCAGGAATTTTAATTCTAGTGAAAGTAGAAAAATTAATTACAGAGAGATATTAACGTAAACTGAGTTTCAGCAGATATCTCGTGACCTGATATTATTTCTAGTCTAAAGAATTACCAAACACTAAATAGTGTTTTATTCATCTGAGATCAAGTAAATAAAGTTCCTAGGCCTCTGAAACCCGCCTACAGGAGATAATGATACAACTGTTAATGTGCCTGACTCTTCTAAATGCAAAAACAAATAAACAAACCCATCCACATTAGTTTTCCTTTCATATAAACCACCACAGTTTCATTGATTCCATTATACCAATGTACATCAGTTAAGAACCTGAAACATAAAGTATACACTATTTTATCCTTCTACAGTAACCTTCCACCTGATAACCTTCACCTACTCATAAGAAGGATTTCCTAGTGAAGGAAAGGATGCTCATTTGTCCCATTTTACAAATAAGGAACACAGTATCTGTACAGCCCAAAATTAATGTTTCCACATTTGCTTCTTCCAAAGCAGCCCTCTGAAATTTGAGTTCTTTATCTAATTTGTAAAGCACCCTCTGTAACCCAGGTCTTTTAAAATAAGATGTAGTAAAGAAAATGAGACAGGTACCTTAGGAGGAAAAAGACAAGCATAAGCAGTTGTATGATAAGAAGAAATACGGCAATATTTTAATTAACTAAAAATAAAACATGATGCATGATAAAACCAAGAAGGAATGAAAATCATCAGTAAGAGTCCTTATCCCCTTCTGACCACCAGTCTAATAATTATCAGCTGACAATTTTATAGAAATTACTTACAATAAGGAATTTGGAGTGCTTTTGAATTTTAGGCTATGTCAAGGATAATGTCCAGAGCATAAAAGATAGATTAGGAAAAGGTGTGTAGGTTGTTGTGATGTATAACAGATCCTCAATACTGAGATTTATTCTGCCTTGCTGGGCACATTAGTCTTTTAGATAAATAGTAGTGTTGAGTATAAACTCTTGCTAAATGTGAGAAAAAAAATTACCAATATTTCTGGATTGAAACTGCTAGAAGGTTACAAACACACCTGATAATTAAAAAAAATTAAAAGCAGAAAGCAGCCTGCAAGAAGTAATAGATGGTCCAGGAGACATAAATGAGGAAGAATGCAGACAAGTGCAGAAAGATGCATAGAGCGTTCAAAATGCTAACAGATGACAGACAGCTCAATGCAGAAAAATGAAGTGCAATTACGACTTTGATGAGCCTTCATGACACAAGACTACTCTTTGTTCGAGATAAAATATGAGGAATATAGATGAAAACATGAAAAAAATGGGAGACAATTCATTGTGCATCATTAATGACTGATAAGAAACAGAAAGAAAAAGACAAATCAATGAATTTAATGAATCTTAATAGTCCAGTTGTCTGTGTCTGTGGATTAGTATGTGCATGCTTCATAAAATATGATCATTTAGAAAAAAACTGAGAAACAAAAGGGAGCTTCTTCATGTTCTGTTAAATACAAGGTGTCTAACTGAGCACTCAACTAGAAAAGGATCATCAGTTTCCCTGACTTCTGCTTCTTCATCCATAACTTTTTTAATCAAGATATGTAACTTGAACAATTGGCCAGGTGGTTTATGGATTTTTTTTCACATTTCTCTAAAGTATCAAACAACAGCATGGCCAGAAGTAACAGGGTGTTGGCAGAGCTGTACCAATTCTCTGATTCATTGCATAAGTTGTGCAGTCAGTGTGATCTGACTCAGCTGACTCAATAGAGCTTGCCTTGCAACAGCAGGAGACTTTTTTTGTTCATTTATATCCAAGTATAGAATTCCAGATTTGTAGTAGTAACCAAATACATAGAAAGCAATTTAATGGTCTCTCTTTTAGTACAACTACAGAAGAGATATTCCCAAAGGATTGACTGACATGTCTCCAAGAACAGATTTCCTAGGAAATGATAAATTTAATATCATCCCCTGCAAACCTGAAATAAGCCTAGCTAAGTCAAATAATTCTATCAGAGGATAAGGTGAGCGGCAGTAGACAATGCCCTCAGGCTACAGGCAATGAAGAGTTTGCAGGTACTGACTGCAACACCCTCCTTAGCTCAGGTATCACATGGCACAAACATTATTCAGCATTTCTGGGCAGTTTAAAATATAGAAAAATAAAAGGAGGGGAAATCAAAACAAATAATCCAATAAATGCAACTTTAGCAGTAACAAAAAAAATGAAATAAAACCAGAACTGCTAATTCCAATCTTCTCTTAGTCACAAAATTGAAAATCATCAGATTCAAAACCTGCATTTCTAATGGAAATCATGATGGCAGTCTATGATATGATATGGAAATCTAACACAATATTCACTAGGAATTCCTTTCTTCCAGTAATTATCTTGTTCATTTACTTTGTATTCATTCTTTAATGGGTTTGTCTGGGTTTTTTTGACTTTTTTCTAGTTTGACGATTTACATTCGTGAAAGTTAGAGACTTTAAAGTAGAGGCTGTGACTATTGACTTATTTGCAGTGGGGGATCAAGCAGCACTGGTTAAAGTTATTACCTCCCCCAGTTGTCCACCCATCCTTTTCCTTATTTTCCCTCAACAGGAGGAGCTTTTTTAGACTGGCAGCAACCCCAATAATTATCGGTTTATGGCCTACCAAAAAAAGGAAGCTGGAAATTGACCCTGGTCATTGCTAGTACATATTTTGCTGTCATCTGCAGAGGTTCAAGAATACATCTCAGTAATAACTGCTGCAAAAAATGTACCTGCAGGAGCACAGCAAAAAGTTTTGATCAATAATTGCTTAAACCTCCTCAGTTTAGATGACTGCAAAAATTTGCATGTCTCAAGCAATAGCCTTACTCTAGAAATTATCTCTGTCAAATTATCAACTATAAGAAAAATTATAAGACAATTGTTCGAATTGGTAATGATGTATCTCCTCTCTGAGACTGTCCAATCTCATGCACAACAATGAAAAGACTAAGAAAAGAGAAACATTGGTAGCATCTGAAAAGAGCTTAACAATTACACATAGATGAAATATTCTCTCTTTCAAAAATGTAATGCAATAGACTATCCAGTATGGATTGCTAAACTAACTATTGTTGGAGGAAAGAGCTGGAGCTTGTTTGTGAGTTTATGAAATGGCCCTTCAGAGAGCTGATGTTAAGTATTCGTCACATATTACATGTTTTTAGAAAGTCACGTGTGCAGTTACTGGTGGCTAGTGTCATAAATCCAGAGTCCTGGGGGAATTCATGGGCCCTGATTGGGTCCATTCTTCCCTGGGAGCCCCCCTTCCCATTCCTTCTCTCCAACTCTGCTCTGGTGCAAGGGCTTTGTGTCACCTTGGGAGTGGCACCAGATGCAGTCACTGCTGGAGGTGTGCAGGTCTCCAGTCCTTTATCCTGGATGGATATTGGACAGGCATGATACCCTTCTTTCCAGTCTTGTCTCTAGTCCTCTGTGAACCCTGAGCCTGACTCTCCACCCTGGCATATCTGGGAATATTAATGAACCCTGTACCAAGCCCCCTTTTTTGTCCACTCTAGCTCTCTTCTGCAGGACTGGCTGAGGGCACTGCCTTTTCCTGGGATCACCCTTGACTTCCAGCTCATCCTCCCTTTTTCTTGCTTTTTCCTACAAGAAGTCCAAAAATAAGCTGAAAATTGTAAGAATGCTAAGACTGGCCATAAGAGTGTTCAATAGCCAACAATGACATTTGAGACCAGAGAAATCCAAGGACAATGACAACAGAAGTATATAGTTAGCCTATTTTGTTCAATAGCGGTTAAGAAAAATTGTGCTTGACAAATGTAGGAAAAAAATTCCAAAGATGTTCCTATAGTGAAACCCCAGCTTCTCTGAGCTTGCAGAAATCTGTCTCTCTGATGAACAAATGCTGACGAATATGCATATGCTTCAAAATTAAAATGAATGAGCCAAAACCTGAAAACTCTCCTCTCTCTAACTCATTGTTTGGACTTACTAAAATTCACCAATAAACGATTACACACTCAAGCTGCTTCATTCTCCTCAGGGAGGATTTCACTGTCTTCTCTAACCCTACCAAAAAGAATAGCGTAACGTCTTAGCGTTCTTTTTTGCCTGAGGCACAAAAAGGAGGATTATTTTACGATGCAAGTAAAAAGTTCCGTTTATCCTGGGGGTATATTCCTGGCTCTTCTTCATAACTACTCCACCTAGGACATTTTAAGTGTAGTATGTTTAACTAAATAATCTCATGGTAGATTTCAAGTGCAATTTGTCACCACCAAGTAAGCAGAATTAACTGAATAGAAAACTCATCATGAACTGAGGAAGGGTCTGTTTGAACCAAAAACAAAGAAGAAGTAGACCTCAATTACTTAATTATTGATTCTTGCAAGACAATTAAATATATATGTCTATATATTATCCAGAAAAAGAATTTCCCATATGCTGTTATCTTTGCATGTAGCTGGGGTTTTATACAAAATGGTCAGTACTCTCTCAGAGGCTGAATGTATATTGTATATATAAAAGGCAAAATTGGTCTTTCCTTAGGGATTGTTCAAGGTCTTGAGAATTGCAAAGACTGCTGAATGGAAAACACAAGAATTCCACAAGAGGAATGGAATTTCTTAAGTGACTCCTAGCTGAATGAAGTTCACTGTAAATTTGCAGTCCTGGTGCAATTCAGCAGATGAGTTTTCTCACCAGAAGGTTCCTTCAGCATCCCATCAGTGAAACAAATTTAGACTTTCCCAGTTCTGATATACTACGGGAACGAAATAAAAAAATCTACTGGCACTAGGGACCATATTCTTCATAGCACCGATCAGTAAGCAGCCTCATAACTTTTAGCACTGCATTTCTACTTCAACATAGCATGTGTCCCTCATAAATGCACATCCCTTCTCTTTCTGTCAGCAGGCCATGGTTACCTGGATGGGCACCTTTCACTGGTTCAGTAGATATAATCGGAGATCCTTGTTCCTCTTGACAACATTTCCCTTAAGTCTAAAAGGCAGTGCCTTCCTGTTCATAAAGAGATTATTGAAGTGGCATAAAATCTCTTTTACTAAATCCTAAGAAAAAGTTTTAGGTCTGAAAAAAATTAATCTGGTGCCCTAAGTTTTGAAAGAGTTGAAGTTGTTGACTGCTGTGACAACCTTCCTATCCCCCTCAGTCCACAAATCTGTGATGTGGGTGCTTTGCACTGCTAAAGAGCAAGACAAATGGTTTCACAAGATATTTTCACTGTCTCAAAATCCTCTTGAAGACCTGAAAGCTTACTGCGAATTTATAAGGATACAAAACAGATACCATCTGCCTAGTCATTCTTTTTTTATTTTTTCTTTCAGGTAATCGGTCTGTACTATGGTGAAATGTTTTTCTGCCCTCTAGTAATAGCTCCTGGAAAGGGGACCTCTTAGTGCACCAGCATGCAAAGATTGTTGCTCATTTATTTCTGAGTTTGGAGGTGTAATCATGTAGCCCCTCCTTCTTGACCCTGAAGGTCAGGGTAACATCTTTATACCTTTTTCTTTAGGTAATTGAAACCAGTTTTCCTTTTCACCTATCCTTTTTACAACAATATATTCTAAAATAAATAAACAGGAAAGACTAGAAAAGGCTTTACCAAATGACGTTATCAGTTTATCAGATTTATTAACCTAGGGATTAATCCAGAAAAGGCAAAAATCAATAAACTTCAATAGAAAATTTGCATGCTCCCTTGTATCCTATGACACATGATTTAGCTGATACTGGAATTGAAACAGGGTTAACAGTTGTCAGATAGAGGTCAAAGTATTTTGAAATATTGTAGAAAAACATTTGCTAACCTTGTGTAAAGCCATGCATGGAAATCAAGCAAATATAAAGCTGAAACTATGCCGTGAGCCTTGGGGTCTATATTATAAATTGTAGCATTTTTTAATGGTCTCTCTTTAAATAATATTTAGAGATTTTGACCAGGTAAATTTTTTAAAAAATAATGTTCTCCTGTCCAACTTTTATATTTTCTCATAATTCTAATGTTCATTCATGTTATTTGAGTTGAAAGAAAATTGTCTCTTCTTTGATCATTTAGAGGCACTGTGTCATAATTGTAACCATGCCCTTGAAAATACAAAAAGTTACAGAAATGGACTTGACAGAGACAAAAGTGAAATAATGGTTTGAGCTTGACAAAGCTGTGGAAAAGAAAGTACAAATGAATCTGATTTTTCAATCAGTAGAAAATTAGAATGAGTGAGCTCTTGAGCTCCCATGGGAGACTGGGTAGATAGCCTTGTGATCAGAAAGGGATGCTTTCTCTACAGTGGATTGATAGTCTGCCTTCTAGGCTTCTCCACTTAGAATAAAAGAAGAGCACTGAATGCATAAGGGGCAACTTAATGAATGCTGTGTGACTTCCACTGAGGTGTTTCAGCTCTATATAGTGAAGCAGGAGTTTGTCTGACAGAAATGCATGGACTATTTTTTCCAGAAACATAAAGGTGCAGTGACAGAACCAGAGATGGAAGATGCGCCTTTATTTTAAAAGCAGGCTATGACAATGAAAAGGACCTTAATGATTACACTTAGAAAATGTGAAAGAAAAAATTTATGTTGGCTATTTGTATGTTATTCAGAAGGTTTTACTTATGCTTCCACTCTAGCCATGGTAGGTAGTTAGATCAACCATAATTTTTTTTCATATATGTGTTGATTTCAGTTTTTCTCATTATTCTCTTTTCCCTTGCATGGTCCATACATGAAAAAACCAAACAAACCCACAAAGAAACAATGCATAACAATGTTTAATGACTGCTGGATTGTTCTGTCATGATTTAGCAGCTTTAATTACCTTAATTTTATCGAATTCAACTAACTGTTGATTGGATAAATCTGTATTTGATCACCCGTTGTCAGCATGAAAACTAAGGTGAGAAAGATCAATATATACATAGAATCTTATCTCCCTTATAGATTTTTTGCTTAAAATAAGATAGCATAATATCTAATGCAATTTTTCATAATTTATTTTGGTTAAAGAACTTGGTCAGAGAAGTTTACTTTTTATTATTTGAAATATAAAAAAAAAATGTTGCAGTCCAGTGTTCCTGTCTTACCTATTTATCCATTTCCAGCATGTCTACTGGCTGGCATCTGGATAGATCTGTTTTGATTTTAAGTAAATTTAACATTAGTTTCTTAGGTGTTCAGTAGGAAAGGGTAAAAAAAATCAAAATATTTTGAGCAGCTTATATCTTGGTTTCACTGGAAATCAACTTGACAAGTAGGCCCAAACAGAAAACATTGGAACGTCCTCCTCAGTTCGGAAGACAAAAAAATAAAGAAAGACCTATAAGACTCACAGATTTTTGTGTCTCTTGGGATCAGTCAGTGAAGGATGGCCAAAGACCAAACGCAATCCATAGAAATAGTTTATCATAAAACTGTCAAATGCTAAATGCAGAAATCCTTTTGAGTAAAGAAGGGAGAACTTCTATTAGGTCAAGACTATGACATGCAGCAACCCAAAGCATTACGCATACAATGACAAGGTGATACTTAACAGCATATGCAACTATAAAAAAGGAAGTAACAATGGGTTAAACAGAAAGGGGGAGGAAAGAAAGCATTAATGAGAAACATGACAAACAAGGACAGTCTAATGGCATAGCTAAGTTTTCTAATTTATTTTATTTGGAAATAAAATCCAGTCCCTAAACTCCAAAATGGTAGGAGTTTACTATTTGAGTCATATGACAAACTCTGCCAAACTTTGTTTCAGAATGAGTATGGTATTTTCATGTTAAGCTCACATAGAGGTGAGAGCTCATAGAAAGCACATATTGGGTATGTGCTTCCCAGACTAATGTAGTTCTAGTTAAGTGCTTCATTTGTTTCACTGAAGTGGAAAGGAACACATTTATAACTTCATTTTGTTTAGAATTCAATAAAATATAACAATATATTAATAACTCGTCTGCTATTCTAAATGTCCTTTCCTTTCCTTTCCTTTCCTTTCCTTTCCTTTCCTTTCCTTTCCTTTCCTTTCCTTTCCTTTCCTTTCCTTTCCTTTCCTTTCCTTTCCTTTCCTTTCCTTTCCTTTCCTTTCCTTTCCTTTCCTTTCCTTTCCTTTCCTTTCCTTTCCTTTCCTTTCCTTTCCTTTCCTTTCCTTTCCTTTCCTTTCCTTTCCTTTCCTTTCCTTTCCTTTCCTTTCCTCAAAGCCTTTTTTAATAAGCTGATTTTCCAAAATGTGATGAAAAATATACTTAGTGATTTTTTTCCCTTCTGTCAGGTACATGAGTTTAAGGCCTGAAGTAAAATTTTACATTGCTGACAAAAACTGAGATTATTCAGTATGATTTAGACCAACCTCCCAGTTACAAAATTATTTCCATTTCCTTTTACCCTCTCTCTTGCAAGCTGCAGAAATCAATCTAAGACTATAGCTGGAGGGAAAAAAATTATTAAAAAGACACTTTCATTTTTATAATATTTCTTAATGTTACCCCATCTTACATTTTCTATAAAATAAGTGAGGTTGTATTATGGATCAATGGACCATCACTCCAGGCTAGTCATCTTGTATGATCACAGATAATTTAAAGAGATTATATTTCTATATTCTCCTTTCAGCTTAAAGCTTTTCAACCATGCAAAGCAGTTTGCTAGCAAATAAATAAACAAATGTATCCTTGACACATTTACAGTGTGGTGATAGTGAGGGGAAAAATTGTTTAAAGTCCAAGTAGTCGGACTGTTACCAAGATTACGTGGAGACGGGGGAAGAGGGGGAAGGGGTGTGCGGCAGTTTAAACAGAGCGTGTTGGAAGGAGCGAAGGGGGGGGAAGTGTCCCCCGGTGGCCGCCGAGCATCCATCCTACCGCTGTGCTCTGCTGCCACCTTGGCCGCGCCGCGGGACGTGCAGGCGGCCCTGCTCCGCGCCCGCGGAGCTCCCGCTGGGCACCTGCGGCAGCGCTTCTCCTCCTGCCTGCGAAACCTCCCTCGCCAGGGCTATTCACTGTCCCCACTCACGTCACCTGCTGTTACAAACTGGACAAGGATATATGTGATGTCTAAAGGGTCGGTTTTGGGGGAGTTTTGGGGTTTTTTTTCTGAGTGGGGCTGGGGGTTGTTCTTCAAAGGAGGTTTACTTGCCTTCTGTGCTTAAAATCGGAACTTAGAAATGTGGGTGGGAGGAGAATAATTTTTTTTCTGTCCTTTTGCTTACTGTAGGATTCTTCTTCTCCCTTGTCCAGCCTTATCTTATACATTTAATGAAGAAAGCACTGAAATTCCCATTCATACACATCTCCCCGCCTCTGCATCCTACCTACATCATGCCCACTGGGGCTCTGGGAAGCAGCTCCCGGAACACTAGCTGCATTCAGAGGTCGTGCCCCCCCTTTTCTTTTTTTTTTTTGGGGGGGGGCGGTGGGGGCAGAGAAGAGTGACAGAAACATCATAATGCACTGAAAATATATCTAAATTAATATTAGGCAACCAATGGAGTTTGTTAATCTTTCCCTGTTGTCTTGATATTGTCTTGACATCAGGCTCTGGTCTGGTGGTACACACTTTGAAAAGCTTTCAAGCACTTTATTTCATCTTTGAATTGTACATGCTTTTCTCTCAGTTTTAAGGCTTTCTTGTGCTTAGGAAGAAACATGTTCTGACGTGCTGGAGTTTGGTGGTGGTAAATATTTCCTTTGACTACAAAGTGCATGCGTGAAAAAGGCTTTTCTTTTTTTTCTTTCTTTCTTTCTTGAAAATATATTTGTTTCTCACTTTCTCCTTTCTTTGTTTTAGTTAATAACCTGTAAAACAGCTGAATCTGGAGATCTGAGTGAAATGGCACTTTTGGAATTGTACTTTTAACCACACCACGCTGAGGAAAGTGCAGAAGCTCTGTATATGTGTGTATGAGAGGAATTCATGCCATGCAGATGAGTTTGCAGACTCGGTGACAAAGAGGGGCCACAGGTGAGTCCCCAGCGATCTGCTTTGCCAAGAGGATTTTTCCAGCCCCTGATCACAGAAAAGTATCCAACCCTCCATCTGCTCCCCAGAGTTGGCGGTTCTCATCTGTTTCAAGTGAAAATAACCAAGAATAGAAAACAGCACGTAATAAAGAATCCCCAGCCAAGTAGCCGTGTTGTCCTGCATTCCCCCCAAACCAGCACTCCCCGGTGCTGGGGTCTTGGTGTCTGGGAGAGAGAAAGAGCTGCAAAGGGTTAAGCCGCTGACTTGCTTGCTAGGCAAAGTTTGAGGAAGAATATGTCTGAGGCTGGATACGCTGCAGCCCCGCGTTTGAAATCTGTCACCCTCGCTTAGGAGCGCTGCATCTCTGGTTGTCACCGGTGAATAATGATCGCACGGCGATAAGATAGCTCGGCGGCGGTGCGCCGAGGCCGCCCGGGGGAAGAGAACACGGGAAATTACGAGGCGTTTAGCCGCTTCAACGGTGTGTTCTTCAGTGTCATCTGTGGGTGTCAGGGTCAAATGACCGACTGGAGAGCAATTTGGGAAGATAATTTCTTTCCTCCTTCCCTTGAGAGAAACCTTGGGTGTTGGTGACCGTTGGCAGCTATGGAAAACAGAGACCTCGGTGGTGATCCTTAAAACAGTACCATGCCGGAGCCCAGCTGTTCTGCCACTTTCTCCCTTTTCAACCTGCCGGACCCGGTGGGCTTTGGGTGACCTACCGAGAAGGAACCCACTTCCGCAGGAGCAGGTAAAGCCTGATTAAGTCACTTTCTGGATTGACACGATCTTGATTTGACCAAAACGTTTACTGAGTATCATTCACTGATTTGGAGTATGGGCTGGCTGAGGGTCCAGGGACAGGGAGAGGAACAGGAATAATTCCATCTAATCCCTCTGAGACTGTGGAGCAGGGCAACTGCCTGCAGCCTTGCAGAAGTTTTCAACATTCCCACTTTCCTCCGTGACTGGGGGCACAGAGGGCAGAAACACCTGTGATCGACAATGGCCAGCTCTGCCTTCTGTGCTGACGACAGGTTGCTAGTATCGGGGACGTGGAAAACAGAGGGACAGGTGAACTGAATATGAGAAAGAGGGGTTTATTTTCACCAGAAAATGCACTGGTTCTCCATCAGCTTCATGAAGGAGATATAAATCATGCTCAAATAAGAGCTCTGAGAAGTATGCAGAGGCTAAAGAAAGAAAGAAAGAAAGAAATCTTTAAAAGTCAAAAAATGCCTAGAACGGCCTTTGAAAAAGGTTGTTCATTAGCCTTTTTACTCTACGGGGCTCCTGATCCTTTCATCCCTCGGGACCAGCTGGCAGCTGCGAGCAGACTCGACTACAGAGCAGCCCCTGCTCCGAGGCGGGGATGAAGGCTCTGACCGCGGGACTGACCCGTGTCACACCCTCTTCTTCCCGGCCGGCTGGGACCCGCGGAGGGCCCCGGGCTGCCTCCCCTCCATCCCGAGGGCGTAGAGCAGGGAGGGAAGTGGGGTCCCGTCCTTAACTCCCTTCCTTTTGCTGAGTCCCCTGAGAAATGCCAGGCTACCTGCGCTCTCCCTTCCGTGCTCGCTCCCCAACCCCATCACTCCGCGTAGGTGAGGGCACAAGTCCTTCTCCGAGCGAGCAGGCGGCGCGGCTCGGCTCGGCTCGGCTCCGGGCTGTCCATAAGGGGGGACTCTCCGAAGCCCCCTTGGAGGGCAGGGGGTGGAGAGCAGGGCGAGTGCTGGGGCAGGAGCTCCGCCGAGCACACCGCGGCTGGGCTGACCCTCCCCGAGGCTCCTCGGTACGGCTTTATTCAGCCTTTGAAGTCTTGAGTAGTTTAGCCCCCCCAAGCGAAGGGCGAAGGAGGCGCGGAGCTAACGGCGAGTGATTCAGCTTTTGAGGTACGGCCGAGCAAATAGAAGCCACCGAGCAGCCAGGGTTGAGGGGGAAGCCAACCCCGAGGCATTTCGGTTCCCTTTTCTGTTTCCTCGACACATGGCATTGATCAGCTCTCTCTCCTCCATCCCTCCCCAGACCGTTTCTTAAAGTAACTTTCAACAAAAGCTGTGCTGTACGTTTTCTTTACCAATGGAGGAGTTTGAGGCAAATTCTCTTGGCACACCCCACGTCCTACCTTGACGGCTGTATCCTATCGCTCAAATGCTTCTCGGTATTACACAGCCTTGTCTCTAAGTGGACTTGCCAGGACAAGGCAGTAGCCTACTAGAGAGCTGGACGGCGGGGGAAGGGTTACTCCGAAACAAGCGCAGACAGTCCGGCACACACACGCACGCACACACACACACACACTCATATGCACACGCACTGAATGTGCACAGGAGAAATAGGGAGATGGGGGAGTGGGTGTTGTTACCGCTTTGGGGCAAAAGGCGGTTTCTCCAGCGGTTTTTAAGTCTTTATGACTGATGATTAAAATCAGAATACTGGAGTAGGTCCGTCTCTTCCCTGAGGGTTGGAGATTCTTTTATTCTGTGTTAGATTTGTTGCATACTGGTACTGCCTATCTAAAAGTTCGCAAGGGAGGAAGGAGAGGAAAAGAAGGGGGTGGGGGAGGCGGGCTTGGCGGCGGCTGCACATGAAATATCGCCATGTTGGTGGAGAGCACGGCTGTAATTATTGTTAGCGAGGGCATCTCCCAGAACCGCAGCTCGAGGAGTTTTTCAGCTCACTTCCTGGCTTCCCTTCCGATACGCTCCGATACACTCCGAGAGTCCCCGGAGCAGCGGTGTCGGGGCAGTCCCGCCGCGAAGGGCGGCGGTACCCGCACCTCCCTCTCCCGCAGCGCCGGCCCGGCGGGCTCGGCGGTGAGGCAGGGCGGGGATCGGGGTCTACGCAGCCCGTACATCCCCCCCGGGCAGCGCCGCCCGCTTGGTTTCCATTGCTGAAAGCGGGGGAGAGGGCGAGTCTAAACGGATGAATCTCGCTAAATTGTCCTCANGAGAAAATCTAGCCTGACTTTGCCTCTTGGAAAGCTTTAGGTTGCAGCCTTGCCTTCCAAGCATTCTTTAAACTAGAAATGTGGGAGGGACTCCAGGAGAGAGAGAGAGAGATGGCTATCAACTGAATTCATTACTGTAAACATCTCCCTGGGGTGTCAGGCAGGGAGGAAAAAAAGGCACGGCTTACATTAGCAGGGAATAGTGAGATGTGAGGCATCATTACTGCTAAGATCAGCCTGCAATCCCGGCTGGAGGCAGGCGCAGGACTTGGAGAGAGCCAGACACACACACTCACGCATACTCACATACATGTGTCTGATGCCTTCTCCGACTTACGAGGGTCCTGGGTCGCCGTGCCTGCTCCTCATGTGATCCTTTCATCATTTCCAGAGGACAGAAAGAGACAAAAAAAAAAAAAAAAAAAAACAACAAAAAACAAACAGAAAGAAAGAAACAAACCCCAAGACCAAGCGTAGCCGCGGTCCCCTCTCGTTTATTTTTTTTACCGGAGAAGGAGGATCGGCGGGGGAAAGAGAGAGCGAATCGAGGAGAGAAAGTGCGTTGGGAATGCCAGAGCCGTGGGCTGCGCGCCGGAGGAGGAGGTGGCGGAGCAGGGGGTAGGACGATGCCGCCGCCTCGTAAGGGCGGAGGAAGGCGCGGGAGGCGCGGGGGTCGCTCGGAGCGGCGGCGGCCGGCGGGGAACGGGCCCGCGGGGCCGGCCGGGAGCGGCGCCGGGCGGAGGGCGGCGGCGGCGGCCACCACCGAGGAGCGGCGGCGGCAAAGTTTTGGTGTGGGGGGCCAGAGGCGCGGAGGGGGATTACGATCGGTGCCGGCGAGGGATTCCCAGACGCCGCCAGGTACAGTTGGGATTTCATTTCTCACTCTTTTCCTTTCTGGTAATGCTAGCCCCGAGCGTTCTAAAGCCGCGGTGCCCTTTGCCTTCTCCCAGATGGCAAAGTTGAGGAGCCGGGATCAGGCTGTGTCGGAAATACCGCCTTCGCCACGTTAGAGCCCCATGTCCGCGGTGCAGGGCACACACAAGTATGGATTTATGAATGGCCGGCAGCAAGTGCTAGCAGGGTCCCCGGGCTATTTTGCGCCAGCGTGTGGCTCAGGAGTGGGACTCGGAGCTGGCAGCTGTAGCGAGGTTCCGGGTCCCCGGCCGCGTTTCACTGCCGAGCGGGAGGGTGCCGAGCCTGGCCCCCACCCCGTGGGGAGGGGAGAGCCGAGGACTACCCCTGCGGCAGGGGCACCGGCAGAGCGCCTGTGTGAGCACCACCAGCGGCTCTATTTGGGAGGTGGTTCGGAGAAACGGGACCTTTAGAGGTGAGCCTTCCTTGGAAGAGGTAGTCGGCTTAGTTCGGCGCTGCCAGGTGTTAAGGAACCTACGGGGAGAGTCGGGAGCTGCGCCCGGCAAGAGGATCCATCAGATCCCCATCAGCAGCCTCCGGAGCGGGGCTGGCGGTGAGTGGGTGGGGGCGAGGTTAAGAGAATCGGATCAGGACTTGGGAATACAAAGGAGCCTCTCAGAGACCTGACGAGTTAGACGGGGATCTGACAAAATAAGGACAAATACTGCGGGGGACTGGGTGCGTGGGGATGGTGTGTGAACAAAAAATAGCAGATCGCAAAAGGAAGTCAAGCAGCTGAAAAGACCTCTCTTGAACAAGATATAAAACCCCATAAAAGATAAATAAACAATCAGCAAAGTTAAGAGAATGAGATTCTCCACCTTCTTTTCAGAGTGGGAAGCAGTCAACAGGAGCTTTTAATTAATTTTAATGGAGGAAATCTGTTTTAAGGCTTACAATAAGCTAATAAATCCAAGGCACAAATCCGTGTAAATTCCTGTACTGTGTGTGGAAGGTACTGATTAGATTTCTCAGATGCTGCTTTTTGCAGTGCAGAGCTCAGCCAAATAGAAAGGGAGAGGTTCCTTGCACGAGGAGCAGGAAAAGATACTAAAGCAAGTCAGACCTCTCCCTCTCTACCTTCCTCTCCCTCTCTCATTCCTTCCCTCTCCCTCTCCCCCTCTCTGCCTCTCTGAAAGTCAGGGTGTATGCTAAAGAGAGGTTTATTTACTGTAACTAACTTTACAGTGCTTGCAGGGAAATTAAACCAGTTTAGAGGTTGAGATTGATCAGTGATTGGGTTTAATAAACCCAACTAACCATACAAAAACCTCCACAAATTTCCATGGACTTAATTCCTTGCTTCATTCACTGACATGGTCTTTCTCCAAAGAAAGACCTTTATATATTTGTAGTTTAAGAGGAAACTAATTAATTGATTTTCAATATATGTATTTTTGGAAGGAGAAAAGTTCATAATGGCATTTTTTTCAAAATACTTAAAAGGTAATGTATCTATACCTCTATCCACCTTTCTTCCCTTCTTCTTTTGAAAGAGTCAATATATGCAATATTATAACTGAGACATAAACTTTGCAAAATGAAAAAGATATAAACATTGCATAGTTAAGAAGATATAAGAGATGTGATTTTAAAGTCACTATTTCTATGTGACAAAAGTGATGTTAGAATGTTAGTGTTGATCTTTTTTCTGAAAATTATGTGAGGAGAGATTTCAAGAAGCTATTTCAATGGTTGTTCTGTATCCTGATATGGTAGTGAGGCAGTTAAGAGAGTGCAGGCCTGGAGTACTGTAGGTGAAACAAGTCAGAGCACTGTGTAAATACAGTGTCTATAAAACTACCTGTGACTAGAACAGTCATCAGTGTTTTCCAAAGTCCAAGGCTTTAGCAAGAAGTGGTGCTGGAATGCACCCAGCGTTCTTAAGAGTCGCTCCTCACACACACGTACACCCTATATTTTGTATAAGGTGATGTTATCTGCATTTGGCTTGGGGAAGTCTGGATCTAATTTGAGCCACTGTTACAAGTCCCATTTATATCCTGGCCTGCTGGATAGTTTGATTTAGGATGTAGACATATCTCCTTTGCGCAACCCTACACCCTCCCAGTTGGAATCTGCATTACATAGGTTATGCTTTCCTTCAAGAATCAAGAATGTGCTTGCATTCAACTACTTAAAATAGCAGTATCTAAAATGTGGGACGTCGTTGGGGCTGACTTCCCTACCCTTCCCACAGCAAAGAAGGAGAGACGTCGTTTTACCAAGTGAAGAAAACAAAAAAGAGTTGAAACAAATACAACTATCAGGCTTTTCCAGTACCGAACTTTCTATTTAAAGGACTAGAAAGAAGGCACACTTAAGATAATATTGTTTCCAGGAAGGTGGGAGCATTATTTCTTAATCATTTCTGTTACCTCTTTAATCTCCGTATGAGTTAATTTTTGTCTAGGATACTTTCATGTAACTTTCAGGCTTTCACTAGGCAGATTCAAATCCAGTCCATTAGTGACCTCTATCTGTGAGAAGGGTGTAGTCAATGGTGTTTTTTCCCTTCGCCATAGTGGATTGGAAACACAGACTATAAATTGTTTTAGTCTTTTATACCTGCAAATCACCTGGTTTTTAGGTTACCAGTTTTATATTCATTGCAAACAATGTGATTTTCTAGAGTTTTAAGCAGGAAAACAAAACCAAACTCCAGTTCCAAACATGAATTCAGAACTTTGAAAGAGCTTTCAATCTGTTTCAGCTATTCCAGTGATAATATGCTGAATATTTGCAAAAATCAGAAAAATAAGAGGTAACCAGTGCTATTGAATGTCAGAACTAAAGGAATTGCATTTATATTTGTCTGATGGTATAATACTTACTCTAAAGCAGGCTGAACCTGTGTGAAATTTTATTGCCCCTCAGTGCTTACATAATTGAAACTTGAGAGAAACACTCAGACCAGATATACTCAGATAGACCAGAGTTTATAGTAGCAGGGTGTTTAAAAAATGTGAAAAAAAAAAAATTCCAGCGTTCTCTACATTAGGAATACATGTCAGAGATCAAGGAAAAAGGGATCTTTATAAAACAGATGGACTCTTTTACGGGATTATTAAACCCAGCTTCCCAATACTAATTTGCCTCTTGTTTATATCCACAGCTATATTCCATATTTTAGTTAGTGATTGTAAATGGCAGTTAAGGACTTGATCAGCAAAACCTTTGGGTAGATGAGTACCACTGTTTGACATTTCTCAGATTGTAACTGATTACCTCAGCGCTTGGTAATATGATGTTTTTAGGTGTTTCTTTCCCTCCCCCTTGGGCAGTCTTTTTAGGAGTCTTTCTGCCAATGCTTTTTATTTATTTCCTCAAGAAACCAAAAGAGTTGGAACTTGCCCCAGAGGTATAAAAATTGGTTTTTCTTTTTTTTTTTTTTTAAACAAATATTGTACTTTTTTCTCTTCTAAAAAAAAAGTAGAAAAGAATAATATACAGTTGTTATTTTTCTAAAGAAGGCTAACTTAACATACACTGAAGATATGAGCTTCAGTTTCCCTACAGCTAGGTGTAACCCACACCTTTCAAGTAATTGACTTCTTTTAAAGAAAAACAACCACAAAAGATCATCATTAAAATGATGGCATGTTTTATTCATTTATTTTAAACAAACCCAAACCTTAATCCATACATGATAGTCAGGAAAGAAGTGTTTGAAATAAAAGCTCTTCTCTGTTTAACAAATTATATTCTAATCGCATCAAACAGTATGCCCCAGGAATACTACAATTTATTCTGATATTTTCAGCCACTGGTGAAAGGTGTTGGGACCTTCTTATACCTTTCCTTTTTTTATTTTTTTTTAATTGATGATTTACCCAGTTAACAGGTTGGTTGGTTGGTTTTTTCTGTCTTTGATTCCTTCCTCTGACAGGGCCCCTTGAACTGTATCAAAATTAAATACTAGCAGCAACTTAAACAAATCCATCATGCTCTATTCAGCATTCCTGAAAACTTAATGATGCAGAACAAGGTCTGTAAAGTTTCTCTTTTTAAAAGAAATCTTGTGTTTCAACTCTACCTAGAAACAGTCTCCTGTATATTTATTTTACTTCAAGCTATGACTGCTTTATTTAGTTTGGGGTTTTTTTCATAAACCTTTTCTAGCCTAGTTTAATGCAAGGATATATTTACAAAGGCATATGATACAGAAAATTGTTTCTCATTCAAAGGTACTGTCTTTGAAACTGCTTAAATCCTTTCAGAAGAAAACTTCTTTTAATATAAAGCATCAGATCATTGCCAGATTTGGTCCTGCAAAGTGATGGCTTTACTTTGGCCCCAGGTGTGAGGTGACTTGCTTCCAACAAGCCCTGGTCAGTATTTTGTAGGATCTGCCCCTTACTAAGAAGAATGTTAGATGTCACAGATAATATTCTGGCCTGGCCTTCAAGTCAACAAGCAACTTTTGCTAACTCTTCAATACCAGCTAACTATTCATAATATAAATTATCACTGTAATTTTATGCAACAGTTGTGGATTAAACACTGCAGTCAAAACATTTTGAAGAAAAAGAAAACTTTTGAAAGGTAGTTCAGGCAATAATCTTTAGGTTACTGTGATGGTCTGCAATGTGTTTTTGCAAATCCTGGCCCAAGCAGAATCCTGCTTGTACCTTAATTCTGTACCTTAAGCCACAGAATTCAGTATTTCCTTCCTTTTATCATCATTTATTTTTGAATATATCACAGTGAAAATGTTTCGATGAAGTGACAGAAGTTCTGCTCTTTGGCCAAAGTTCTTTATTTTGTCCAAGTTGTCATTGGTAATCTAATTATCTTAAAAATATCATCTAGATATCAAGCTAGTTCCTTCCTAAAAACATTCTAGATGACTAAATTAATCTAAAACTATTCCAAAAACTCTCTTCAGACAAAATTGTAAAGATTTTTTAATGTCTGAGATCTTGTGGGAGCATTACAAGGAAAAGATTTTGAAATTCCATATCTGATTTATTAGATATTCATTGTCATGTACATCTGTGTTCAGAAAGGCCTGGGCGGGCTGATGCTACACACTTCTCTTGCAGTAAATACTGTAAACTATATGAAAGTGCTGCATGACCTCTTGAGAGCAGGGAAGGTGAGAGCTCTGAATGAAAAGCCTCATCAGCACCTCCTGAGAAATCAGTGTGCTGCAGTGTTACTGCCAGTCCCCACTGGCAGCTTTTGTCATTCCTTCACAAAACCAACAGGTCAAATTAAACTAAAGAGCAGAGTTTTTTTCTGACAGTACTTGCAGTCCTGCACCACATAGCTGCACTAGCAGCTCATACCTGGCCAAGCTGTTTTGTAACAGTTAGCCAAGAGACATCATTTTTAAAAGGGTTGTCTGTGTGGGGAAGGGACACAGTGCTCCAGCAGCATGTCCTAGGTCTACTGGGGGACTTTGGTGATGTTTATGCACAGTCTTCAATCTTAACACAAGTTGCAGAGGATCAAAACATTGTCAAACTGCAGTCACAGAATCATCAACTGCAGACTTGTAGGTTCAGAGTACAAATACTTCTTTCACTTACGATTTCCTCTATATTTTTCCTACAGAGAAAAAGATGACATTTACAATGTCATTGGAAACTAATGCAAAAAAATATTTTATATCAATATCATACTGACAGAACAAGAGAATTAATACGCAGTTTCGAAAAAGAAATGCAGGTTTTATATATATGTGCATGCATATATATAAAGTTTTCATATGTGTTACATGTATAGGTGACTGTGACTTTGTCTAATCATAGAGGTCTCCCTCAGACCTTTCAAAGCATATATAATTAATATTAATTCAAAATTAATTCTGTTGGTGAACTGCAAATCAAATTAAACAGTAAGAAAAACTTATACTTTTCTGCCAGTGTGTTGGAAGTTTCTATACCGGGTAAAAAAGCTGAGGTGCTCCAAAGAGGTACTGCTCCCGAGGTCAGCAGCAAGAGTCTGCAGCAAACTTACCTGTGCTTATGCAATACAGCTTCACAGCTGAAGAACTGCATTTTAAATTGATGTACTTGATTCCAGACTCAATCCTTCTCTCTTTCACTGGCAAGTTAATTTCACAGACACTCTTCTCATGATTAGGTATTACTCATGTGAGTAATGATTTAAATACCCCAAAGTGATGTCATTTAGCTGTAATTGAAGACAATACAACCCCAACAGTGTGTCTCTGGTTATACTAATGTATATATGCTTTCATTAGTAGTTTCTTCATGTATGTATAGGTATGTAGGTAAAAGTAATTACAGTTACTAGAATTGTGTCCTTATTAGGATTGTAGCAGTATATGTGTTTGTCACATACTTAGGTATACTTCTGTAAAAACTATCTGTAGATGAGGTGTGTGCATATCATTTAATGAATTATGATTTTGGTAAGTGAGGGGGTTTTAGCAAGCCTGTTTCATGCCTTAAATGCTAACTGAAACCATGTCAGGTGTCTCTAAATGAAGGAGTATTTGTTAGCAGTACCTTGTAATTTCATTTGTGATCTAGGAAGTTTTCCTAGGTGGTGCTTCTTGTGTCATTGAGAGATTTGCATCCAGCTAAACGTACCCTGTTTAACAGTCTTGTTCATCTGGTTTCACAGGCCATCTCACTGGCCCATCCAGGTTTAACCTTATTCTTATCTTTAACCACTTAGCTTTGGAGTTAGTCACAAATGCTCCAAGACTACACATCATTTCTTGAGCCATATCAGTTGATAACTTGCTGTAAAGTTTCATCATTTGTTATGTAAAAAAAAACTCAAAACACTTTGATACCTGAAATGGTGTTATCTTAGACTGGGTGGTTGTAGGACTCCAATTAACTATATTACTGTTCTATATCCGTATTTCATCATGTTGTACAGATCCATTACTGTAAGCCCCCACATTATTCATTGAAGAAGAGAAAGTGGAGGCAGAAAAGACAAGCAAGTCTAACAAACAGTTCACACTTCTGTCTCTAGTATGCTCATTACATTTTCTTTCTTGATTTAAACTTTTTCAATATTTCATCATTTTATGCCTTGAACTGCCCATTGAAAATTAATTTCCAAAACAAAATAAGTAAACTAAGCAAATAAAAAGTGCTATTATCCAGACTGATAAATTTCCCCTCCTTTAAAACAAATTTAGTTGTCTAAGAAAAAATTTCCTCACATTGAAGATGAGTATGCAGTTAGAGACTGCTAAAATTTAACAGAACATGATCATATACAGAGTCATTCTCATCTGTGTTGCTAAATCCTGTGTATCGAATTGGTATATGCCAAACAGTGATTTTTGAAATAGTTCGTTCTGGCCCTGTGCCATGCTACTCAGTGAAGAGCCGCTTCTTGAACAGTTCAACAGTAAATTGTAAAATGCATTTTGCCATTAGAAGGTTGTTCTGGTTTTTTTTTATTTAAGAAATTACTGTCAGTGTTCAACAAAACTAATTTCAAAACCTTATTGTTTAGCAGTTGTGTAGCAGAATTACAGTCTTTACTCACAGAGAGGAGTGTCTACCACTATAGCTTTGAAAATACTTAGGAAAGAAAGAAGCATAATGGACACCTCTCATTCTTTTAAGAACGCGCACTTTGAATACCACAGACAAAGCCAAGTCTCTTATAGTTTCCCAGAGACGCCTAAGCATCTGTGGCAGAGCATCTGGCAGTAAGGTTACTCCAGTTCCTTTATCTATTTTGAGTCCTATAAAAACCTCTTTTTTAAAATCTCTTTTTTATTCATGTGATATTATGTATTTAAAATGATAAAAATGCACATACATGCATATGGAGACACACAAACAAACAAAATGTAGAAAAGAAAACAACAAAAAAAGAGATTTCCAAAAGAATTAAAGCAACAAAAGATCATTTAACAAAATCTATTTCCTTCTGAAGCTTAGTTAGCATCTTCCTTTTTTATGATTTAACTAGGTAGTGAGGCAAACAATGATACTGCAGAACTTTGAAATGGAACCTGTACATGAGTTTTTCTAGTTTGTTTGGTTTTGTATTGTAGTGCTTTCCCCCCTCAGTTAACAGAGAACAGTTTTCACAAGTAGTACTCCATTCAATACATTCTTAAGAAGGATTGATGAAATTTGATTTCATTTTAAATTCTGATACAGGGTTCTGTATCCCATCTTGTGTGATACACTAGAACCTTAGTTTTTAGTTATGTATAATTCCAGTAAAATGCAGTCATTGAAAATTTAAAAAAGATGAAAAAAGAATCAAAATCTACTGAAACAAACCCAAAAGAAAAACCGAAGGAAACCCAAGCCCACAGTTCAGGAGCTGTGAAAATCTCAATGCTAACAAGACGGTTGTTTTCTGTCCCTCACTGGATAATCTTATCAGTATCTATTTAACTTAATATTTAGTACCAAATACAGGTTTGTCCATTATCACAGAAGTCAAACACTCAGCTCTATTCTCAGATCAGCACAGTGGATCTTTATAAATCTGGAATAAATGAGATGTTAGAGCTGCTGCCAGCAGCTCTGGCAACAGAACTGTTGATCTGCCCAGATTCTCTTTCCTGCAAAAATGTCTTATCAGCAGATCCACACATCCTACATGGTGTGACTGCGAATTTACAGATAAGAGGACAGAATGACTGAAAGTGGATGGATGGCATGATCATAAATAGGTCATGAATTACCAACTGTGGAGCTTGATCCTGAGCACCAGGAGAGGCAATTATAAATTTCAGAGCCCTTCAAAGGATAAAGAGGTCTCTAGGTAGAAGAGTTTTAACTCTTCACCCTTCATTTGTCCAAAGTTGAAAGTACATAAATCAGTCCGTATGAGCAGAGATGACTCTGAAATTCATAACCACTCATCTCTGTGACATTGATGGGAACTCTATTGAATCAAATGCATAGGTATTCTAATTATGAACCTCTGATATTCAGAACTTCCCTTAGGCCATCAATATCTCATATGCAATCATATTTTACAAGCTGCCGAATGATTGTCTGGTTATGCGTGTGCTGACCCAGAGAAGGCATCCTCTAGTACAGCCAACCAGCTGCAGAAAGATGATCCTTTTTGAGCACCAGGAGAATAAACACCTTTAAATTTCAGATAACATCAGTGTCAGTTGACAGGCTGCTTAAGTCTTGTGAAGAAATATTTGGCAATCTTGGGAAGGGGTGTTTAAATATAGCCCTGTATATTGTCTTGTGTTGATTGATAGCCAGCGCTTGTCAAAAAGCATTCTTTTTAACTCTTTCAGTGAAATGCTAAAAGATTATCTCCTCCTTAATACAATAGGAAATGAAAAGAGACCTGGAACCTTGCTATGAAATTTGCATTCCCACTGTCTGGAATACTTTTATTGACATGTGTTTGTATTCTGGTAGCAGCTTACCACTCTCCTATTTCTCTCTCTCACTGTCTCTATTTTTTAAATACATGTGGCAGCATAGGCTGAACCAGAATTTTTAGTTAGCTCTTCAGCTAAGAAGGATCTTTCTTTTAAGCTGGAGTTCATCCTCTTATGTCTGTCATGTCAGGTGCATTGAGGACAAGTATCCTAAAGATACTATCAAAACTGAAATAATAATGCTCACAGAAGCTTTTATTTTCATTTAAATAATTCTCATATCATTTCTGAAAGTCAAGTATTGCAGTATTGTGCCAAGGGAAGATAAAAGCAGGAAAGGGAAAGTGACTAGAAAATAACTGAAAAACAGGATGGAAATGAGTAATCAAAATTGTCCAGACCGAATGAAGTCCAGAGATAAACAAGTTTATGTGCAACAGAAAATCAGAGTTTCCTAGTGATCACAGTTTTAACCACCTAAGCTGTTATTTGTCTGAGAAGAAAATGACTGCCATGAGAGGGAGAGGTAGCACAGTACACCTTCTAGGAGAAGCTAAGACAGGACAAAAGAATCTGTTGCATTCCCCTAATTGTTTCTGTGGTGGGCATAGCACATTTGAATTATCACACAGTTAATGTTGTCTCAGAGTGTGTTACCTCTAGAACAGAATCCTTGCTAGTTTTGTGAGTCTGGTGCTCTTTAGTCTATTCCTTATTAATATAATCTTCTGTTCTCATTTTTGTGTCTTTAGAAACTATGCATTCTAACCATAAGTAAAAATAGAGAAAAAATGGGATGGATAAGGCAATTAGTGAGAAACTAGTCTTAAATTTTCCTCTCAAGAATGGGTTTATACACAGAAAGTCTGCTTTACATGGATAAATCAAGGGGGAATAATTAATATTATTTGTTATTTAAAGTATATAATATAGATCCCGGTGGCTTTTTTTGTTAGACCTCTCATCTGAAAGAGATTAGAGATCCCTTATGTGACAAAAAAAGAATGAATTAGGGGAGCAATGGGGACAGTGCCATGGAAGCAAATGACACCAAAGTGGGTCTTTATTACTGTTGCTTATAAGAAACCTGATGAAGGAAAATTTCATTGTACACTGTAACATTCAGAATTGAAATGTTTTTTCTGTATCATCAGTGCATTCATGCTGTCCTGTTGATTAAATCACTGGCTAGGACAAACACTCATCAAACTCTATACTATGGTCTGCAGTATGCTTTCGCATCTTGCAGCTGAAGGCAGGGCAGAATTCAGCACTGGATTTTGTAGTCAGGGGACAGGAAGTGGTACAGACTGAGGACTAAACCAGCAACGGCTGCAGAAACTCCCTGCACATGTACATATGGCAGGGTTGGCATTTCTCTTCCCCCAGGCACACCAAATGCTCAGAATCAGCATCAGCACCAAGTCTGAGCCCTTAATATGAAGGAAGGAGATAATTCATGGTGAAGGCTATACTAAAGATATATGTCCTTGCTTTGTTAGTGAGGGTGTGCGATATTTTTTACAGTGTCAGCCTTCTCCATGAGTGTTGTGGCAGCAATAATATTTGGAATAACATGTAATTCTAGTTATTTGCTTACTTCTAATCTTGCAGAAAGTCCAATAAAGAATCTGACTAGAATTCAGTTACTGCAACTGTAAAAAAGAAGAAAAAGCTCAGTGGAAAAATGGCACTGTGTGAGTTAACATGTTAGCCCTTCATTCTTTCAGATCAAGCTTCCTGTGAGTAATAAAACACAAGGCAGATGAATTTGGCTGGTCTCAGTCAAGCCTCTCATGGATAGTTGCCCACAAGGGAATAACTACTGCATAGATTAGCTCTGTGAATAGTTCCAGGACAGGTGTGGAACTGAACTGCTTTGGCAGAACTGTGCCGGGGAACTTGTGTGTGATGATTCACTTGGTGGTATCTGCCTTCCCTTTTCATGGGCACTAAAATTCAGCCAAACATGCTTTTTAAAATTGATTTTAGGAAATTGGAGAAAACTCAAATTTTGTCAGATTAACAAATATTTACTGGACAATTCAGACAAATGAAGTACAAGTGGAAATTAAAATACCAGGGTAATAAATTAGTCAGCATGTCACTCCTAACAACAGAAACAATGTTATGGTTTCTGATTTGTCTTTCCTAACAGTCTAAAACAAATTAAAATAAAGTGCAATATTTTAAAAGCTTACGAGGGGAGTGAATGACACGGGGTTTCTCTTGCTGAATACAAAATCTTTTTCTTACTGTTTGAAATCCAGGCATAGTCTTTGCTGATCTATATGAGATGAAAGGTGGACTCAGGTAAGCCCACCACTATTAATAGAGCCTTATTTTTCCAGTCCCTGTCAGAAGTAAAAAGATTTGTTAGGTAAGGGGGACAAACTGCTCTTTCACCTCCACGTGCTCTTCTTCCTCTGCTCTTGCAAAGCAGGCGTGAAACTCAGTCACACTGTACAAGTCCTTGTAAAAAGCACATTATCAGAAAGAAACTGTACACTATTTTTCCTGACATAAATAGAGGGAATGTAAACATAAGATAGGAGGAAGAGTTAAGAACAGCATTTGATCAAAGAATTCTGATGCACAAGCAGATTCAGAAAGCTTCTTGATGTTAGATGTGTAGCACTTGCGTAACTCAGGGCTCAACCAGTTTAAAGCAGCTGAATATCCACAGCATTAAACAGAAAACTTCTCTGTTGAGCTCCTTGTTAGAGCCATGACTGTAGGTCAGCCTTCCTTCTTTAGCAATAAGGGGAAAGGATTGCAGTCTGGGAGCTGACACTGCTGTTTGTGCCCTGGCTGCCTCAGAATCAATAGAGGACCCTGCTCTTCAAACCTCTCACACAAAGTGAATATTTTTTTCTTGATTTAACTGGAAATGCTTGGGCATGCAATTGCCTGAGGTCAGCTTTACAGCACTGCTCTAGTTATTTGCCACACAGACTCAGTTTGGAGTTTCAGAGTCATCTGTGAAGTAGTTTATTGAGGCATCTATAGTATACTGCAGTTATGATCCTTATTTCCATCTCATAGCAATTGCTCTGCCCATTGTGACTGACATGTTTTCCATGACATTTTTCACGCATTCCACCACTGCTATAACTAGTGAAGCTTGATTTTCACAGGCATGTGACCTTTGTGGGCATGTAATATGGCTCTAAAAAATTTACTGGCCTAACCCTCATCTCCTTCTGCTGGAGGATTACAGACATAATGGCTTTATCGGTGCAACTGTGGACTTTTGCCACTTGCAGTAAATTTCAAAATCATCAGCTTTAATGAATTAAATAATTTCTCCTGCTGCATGAACTCTCTATTGCAGGAGTAAGGAGAATAAAGAGAGGTCCTATCAATTTGACATTTTAAAATTTCAGTTATGCTTATAGTTGTGCATATTCTGGTGGTGGTGTTGTCTAAGGAAGATAAGAACAGCATGAGACAATTGCTGTTATGTTACTGGAGAAAATTCAGTATTGCTGCGCTGCAGTGAATATTTGTCTCCAGAATTTACAGTAAGACTTTGCTAGCTGGTAACCAGTGATCTTTTTTCATTCAGGATTTAGTGGCCTTTTTCCAGTACAAATTTCAGTAGTACCTCAGAGGCTGTTAATGTCTAATAAATGTGTCCTTTCCTTAGTCATTGTTTCCTTTATAGAAACTAGTACAATGCTTTGCAAGTAGATATAAACCAAAGTGAATAATAATGAGCCATATTGCATTCTGTTTTATGTGATCTTATTCTGCTCATCACTGTATTAATCTAATGCCAATATGTAAAACTTTAGTGAAAGCTGCCTTTACAAAAATGTTCTGCAATGTTCAATAATATCGCATGTCTTTATATCATGCAGAGAATTATTAATACTCAACATGAGACCTGGTCAGTCAGAACTGAAAATCTTTAAATTCCCTTCTGATCATGAAACTCAGGGCAGTGGTTTGTACACACAATTATTTATGGGTGCATCGATCATGTTTATAACTCCGCTGACTTGATACGTATGCACAATCTAGATAAGTAATTAGCAAAATGACGTCAATTGTGCTGCATATTCCAGCTGCAAATAACAGTGTTGCAAAAGTTACTCCCAATGGATTGTTCTTCTAGAAATGTTATATACAGCATCTCCCTCTCACCCTTACTCTCTTGCTCTGTCCCTCTCCCTCACTTTGCCCTTCTATTGTAACATCTAATGCTTAAAGCCTTAGACGTTCTGAAACTTAGGTCTTCCCACCAAGATTAAAGGGTTGTATTTTCATGGTGCTATGATTCCATCTATTTTAACATCTCCTATCAGAGGGGAAGGAGTCCACAGATTCACTAATAGATTTCAGTACAAAGCTGTCATTTTAGGCTGTGAGAAAATGAGATTAGAACCGATCTGACAAGAAACAAATCTCTTCTTCCTTTCTCCCAGGTAATTACACAAGTTGAATTCATGACCCCAGTGTATTTCTTGCTTTTCAGGCAATTTCCAGGAGTAAGATTCTCCTTATTATAAATAAGTACCTGTGTTCTGTAATTGCTGACAGTCATTTGAGGAACCTTTCCCTTATATGCATTGCAATGTTGCAAATAGAATAATGTGAAATAAATAACAACATATCTCATATCACTGGTCTAAAATAGAGGGGAAACTTTCTGATAATTTTCCACTGTTTAAGTCTTCTCATGATGCATCATTACCAATAAGGGAAAAGGAATTGTAAAACCTGAAATAACAAAAACTAAAGTGTGAGTGGTCACACTTTCACCAGAGATTTTTCTCCAGTATAAATATAGGTTTATTCTTCTAAAATCTGGAATTATTTTACATCTACAGAAATGAAAATTAATAGACTTACTCCTTGTTTCAAATCTTCACCTATAGGATAAAGCAGAAAGAAGACGAGCATCCTTATATCAGACCAATTGGCAGTGTCACGGCAACACATATTTAAGGCTGTAAATAATCAGAAGCACAGTGCATGCACAAACCTTTGTGAAATGACCGAAGTAAAGTAGAGAGTGCTGATTTTTTATGAGTCAATGTATAGATATCAATACTCTGACAAATCAATTGGGCAACTACAGTGATTTGTGCATGCTACCTATATCCGTAGTAGTTTAAAAAGCATTTGCAAAAATCCACAACAATTCTGAAAACAGAATCAAAAGCTGTATTTAGTCCAAAGGTATGTTTTAAAAAATTCATTTTTAAAAGTGTGTTAGATTTTTATTAAAAATACTAAGTAATAGGGACATGTAAAAGACTCCTCTATTTTTTAATATAAACTTTAAAAAAATGACATTCCACAAACAGAAAAATTTTCACACTGTTTGAACAGAGATTCTTGGTTTGTTTCGATGACCAGCATGCCATCCTGTAAAGAAACTCATACATGTGCTTAGTATATATCGCCACTTTGTTACGTAAATATGTGGGGCCT